>OX402532.1:1012107-1060936 GCA_948098885.1 Drepanosiphum platanoidis
GTTGTTTTGTCGTACCCGCCGCCGCCGCCGCCGCAGTGATCGAGACCCGCGAGAACCGTTTTATTATTGTTTATGTGTACCATATTATAACAATATTAGTATTATTATAATTGCATTTGAACGTATAAACGTATATATATATATATAATATAAAGTGTTGGAAATTCGTCCTCGACACAAAACGGTGAACTCTAGATAATATAATATAAACGCTCGCGCGCGGCGTCGTGTGTTTATCGTACCATATTATATTATTGTTCGCTTATACTGTATAAACACAACACGTCGAGCACGAGATCGATTGTATAATATCGTTGGCGCGCGATATAATATAATAATATCGTGTGTTGTGTACATAATGATATTATATTATCCCCTCCCCTCCCCCCCTCCCCCCGCGGCCGGGGAGAAAACTCGGGAGAAACGCGAAAAATTATAATAAATTCGACGGACGGAAAAGAAAATATAAAAATATTTTATACTAGGCGCGGCGGCGGCGGCGGTCCGGGGAACGAGGTGTGCGGGGGATGACGGCCGGAAACGTTTGGGGGTCGATGCCGATTCGTGTTGCTTGTCATTGTTGGACAACCCGGGTGTGTTGGGTTTATCGAACTCTCTCCTCTCGCCGTCCGTCCGTCCCTTTCACTCGTACATTCTCGTCATCTCGGTTTTCTCTCCGCGCCTACCTACTTACTTACTCCGCTGCCCCTCGTCGGACCTTTCCGCGCGTATATAGTCTTTACACAAATATATACGTATAAACAACTGCCGGGACGAGACGCGCGCGCCGGGTTATGCACTACGGACTGAGAATTTTAGCAAGCATGCGCCTTTTAATGGCCCTCACGACACTATTTCTCTCTCTCTCTCTCTCTGGAGTGGGCACTCTACACGAATCCTTAACCTTCTCTTGTACACGCCGCCGCGTCCTCTCGCCCTTCCGCACTTGCGCGTCTATTATTATTATTACTTTTTCATCATCATTTTTTTCCATCCTCTTTCGTTTTTTCGTCTTGTTCGTTTGCGCACTTTATATACATATTATATATATATATATTTGTATGTATGTATATATTTATATACATGTATATATATATATATATACAGACGCGCTGCAGCACGAGAGCAAATCGATACGCGCGGCGCTCGCGTTATGTAATGCGAATCCAATAAGCGGAGGGGTTTTTGTTCTCGTCGCGCGCGCGACGCGTGTTGTATAGAGTAGTAAGCTTCGAGATCACAAACCCTGTTCCGCCCCGCAGCCTCGGTCGCCGTCGCCGTCGCCCCGCCGCCGCACACCCTCGACGCCGTCGCAGAGTAAAAAGCCCCGAAAAAATAAAAAATAAAATACGCGTCCCGTCGGCGGTGTTTTTTTTTATCCGCTTCGATCATCACGTGCCGACGTTATTGCGCCGTTAATTGATATACCTGCTCGCGCGTGCCGTCTCGGTTACCATATGATACGTGTTGTTTGGTGACGTTCGCGTCTTTTATGTATGACAATGTTCATATATTTTATACACGCGCGTTTAGCTCGGCGAATACGCGATATATTATCGCGAAACGTTCGTCGTCGCCGCCGCCGTAGGTAAATAAGTTTATTTATCGAAATCTTGTTAAATCAAATAAACGCCTTTCGTTTGCCGCTTCCGAAAGCTTTTTAACGATTTATCTCTGCGAGACTGTAAATACCGCGCGAGAAAAAGAAAAACGTCGTGCCGAGGTAATTCGATCCCGCATCGTATCACCATTATTATATAGTTTCATCCGTCCTGACGCGACGTATAGAAAAAAAAAACACGATTCTTATGCATGCGCGATATACGTATTTACGTACTGAGAAAAATAAAAACTCGTCGATTCCATTCTAATGTCGTGGACGAAACAGAAAAACCGTTTAAATACATTTTGCTTTTGTGCGCGGTATTGAATCCCAAAGGACTATAATAACATACTTCTCTCCTCCCTAACGCCTCTCCCCCCGTTCTCGCCACTGAGTGCATACGACGACGACGCGCCAATATGGCGGCGGCGAAGGTTTTTTACCGAAGCTTCTTCTCGTGGGCATTTTACGAAATCAAAATCGGGCAAACGTTAGTGTATGTGGTGAACGCGCGCGTACTTATATCGCTCACTCCTTTACGTTTTATCTCAAAAACCGGCTTTTGAGTTGTGCCTATTTTAAGAATGCCCTTAAAGAGTAACGTTTTCCAGCAAAACCGTCATATCTATAACATTAAGCCGTTAGAGGACATTTAGTGTGTCTTTTTTGCATTATTAAAAATTTCAGTTTTTTTTTTATTCTACTCTCTAACTTTCATTAATCATTCTGCTGAAAAATCTAGCTTTTGAGATATGACGTTGTTGAAAGGAGTGAGCGATGTGTGCTGCGTATATTGTGACGACGATAAATCGGGTGTTTATTTCGCGATCGAACGACGATTTCCAGACTATATAACGGAGTAATCAGTTGGTTTCTTTACCGTCTATATGCGTCTAAGACGTGCAGATACGTTTCGGGGCGTGAAATCTTATATGTATTTGAGGGGGTCTCCTCGGCTTCCGAAAAGGAAGCGATCCGCTGCGAAGCAAAGGATTTTTATATTTCGTCTCTAAAACTCGCGAGCGTGCTCGCTAAAATTATCTACCCGAAGGTGGCTCGAAGTAAAACCGCGGACAAAGTCGTCCGGTTTTCGATAGAGAATCTTTTGTCGGTCGATTTTCCAATTCGAAATAATCATGTCCATCTCGCGTTGTTCGTGCGCCGATTCGCGGGTCGAACACGTGCCCCCCCCCTCCCCCACCCCCCGGCGCCAACCGACGCGGTCCGAAAGAATTCGCCGCCGCCGCGGCGCGGTGCGTCCGCGTCTCGTCCCCGTCGTCCGACCGCGCGACGCGTCCCCGGGCTGCGGCAACAGGAATCGGAAACGTCGTCGTCGACGATAATAATATAAACTGTTGCAGCATCGGCTTGATATCGTAACGCGTATTACGTAACCGTATGCCAGTGCCCCCCCACACACGCGTTGAGTAAAATCAATTCGCATTTTCCCCGTCGCTATGGCGACAGTTTCGTCGCGCTCAACCCCCGGGACAGAGGTGTGCTCAACCTGTCGGGGGGGGGGGGGGTCCGCGCGACGTGGCCGCCGTTTCCGACGATCGCGTCCGCGTGCTTACGAAAAACGGGTTTGAAAACGATTTCGGACGCGCGAAACCAGGAAATCGAAAAAACGTCGTCGCGAGTTTTCCAACGCGAAACCGTGTTTTCGCGAAACTCTCGTGAAACCCGTACAAAGTTTACGTTCGTTTTTCTATACTCGATAACATACGTAGTTTTAAACTCGAAGGCCGCAAAAAAAAAAGTCGTTTTCATTACCGGGTGACTCGGAGAATATTTCGAAACCGTTTTCGGACCCGGAACCACCAGAAATTTCCGCACCAGCTTTTACTCGAAAAACGCACCGGCGACCTGGCTCGCGATGTCCCTATAGGTTTTGCGAAGCCCGCGGGCACAAGTTTTAACTGTTCGTGTATCGGTGCATAAAACATAAATTTAACATACAATACAATATAGTATACCTATAACGTTTAATAATAAAGTAACGATTGAAGTGAAATCGCGGAGCTTCAGAACTGCAGGGACCCCCCTTGTACGTCGAGGCCACCGTTTTCGATTTGGGCCGATAAAATAAAAACGTTCGAAAACACATCGAATTTTCAATCTTTACTACACGCACCGCAAAAATCACACGTAACACGTTTTCCCAACGACTGCAGCGTTTGCAACCCATATTTTCGCCGTAATAGTGACCGTTTCGATGTCGTGTCGTTGAATTTTTTTTTGAAATAATTAATATTTAGAGGCAAAAATCCTCGTCCGGCATTCGGCGATTCTATAATAATAATAGGAAAAGAAAATCCTCCGGATTCGCCGGGGCCTAAATTCAGTCCGCCCCCGCACTAGTGTCGCCAGAGTTGCGACGCGTTTGAAATTTGCACGCCGATCGCGCGAGCCCGGAACGTCGTTTTTTACCGCTGTGTACGCAAACGGGTGGAAACGAAAACGACCGTCGACTGTTAAACGCCGATAATAAAAGCGCACTTGGAAATCGCCCGTATATAGACGTATTGCGAATATATTATAATAGTTCGCACGCGACTCGAACGGTTTTCCGTCGGATCCGCGTCGGTTTTTAATGTACGTGTATTATCATCAATAGTCGTACCGCTAGACACGAGAGTTATCGGTGACCTCGACTGCGAACGCGCACAATGTGTATTATTTATCGCGCTAATATTATTATTATTACATGTATATAATAATGTATTGCAATTATCAGTGCCGCCGCCGCCCGGGTGAATTTTCGAACGAACGAGTTTTAAAAGCATCGCCGCCGCATCAAATATTTATAGGTCGTGGATAGTTTTTTTTTTTGTATTTTTCATACCGAAAAACCCTTTGAATAACGAAAACACGCACGATTTATCGATCGAATAATTATCAAACCGTTTCGGTACCTATTGTAGACGGACGATCGTGTGTTCGTACTATTTTATACGAGTAGTGATAATAATAGATTTTAATTGAAAACTGTTTCGGAGCGATTTTCACTTCTCCGCCGCCACTATCGTTTTTTTTTTTTTTCAATAATACTCTGTATCGGCCTCGGAGAATTTTGCCGTTTAAAGTTATTTCATATCCCCGCCGTCTTCTGGTACACATAATATCATATCATACGAAAACAATAATTATTATCGTTTTTCATCCATGTCGGTCGGCGACCGGCTTTAAAATACCAAAACCAGGACATTTAATCGAATATCATTATATTCTATAAAAATAATCGAACTACACATTTCAATCATATTTTACTATGGTCTATAATATGTCGTAGAATATAAACATTTTAATTATCGTCTGGCCCGCGAACCGTTTTTAATTTGTGAACGTGGCCCGAGAGCCGACCACCGTGATCCAACCGATTCAATTGATGACTTATACGCTCGAGTCTCCAAAACGTTTGCCCAATTTAACTATTGTATATATTGTATGTTTTTAAATCGAATTTAAATCTTACACGAGTTCGACAGTCGACCGAAACGCGCACTGCACACGAGCTGCTTTGAGAGATACAAAACTGTCGATTACAACAGTATAGTAATCGTATAGACGGTTTTTCATAAACGAGATATTCTCGGGCGCGTTTGAAAGTTAACTCGCACATAAAAATACAATTACTATAGACCTCGACGTGTCTCGACGATTATTATATATTCGCAGGATTGAATTTATTTTCGAAAATCTCTCGTGTTAATTTACATTTTTAATATTTTTTCATCCCGACATTATTATAGAAAAAAAAAAAAAAAACGTTTGAACGCGCGCGCGTACACGCCCACGATACGACTTACGCCTAAATGAAATCAATCTGTTTTGCAACATCGTCCGTAGCGTTTATATTCTTCATTATTCTACGTATCGCTATAAATTTGTATTTTATTTTCTTTTATACATTCGACTTGCAATAGTAATAATAACGACGTCATGCGAAACGTGCATTTATATATCGCATGCAAAACAAAATACTACTCGTATTTACGTTTAGGTGTACGTAAAATAAATATTAATATATATTTAATAAGGGTTATGTTTGTATATAAAATAATCGTTTTTTTATAACATCTATATTAAAACCGATTGTTATTTTTTCATTTCCTTCTTTCTTTTTATCGTCACGCGAATAGTAAAACTTCCGTAATACCATTTATGAATATAATATACAATCATAGAGTATAGACAGTTATGCCGGATCGCTTTTTTTTTCGCCGAACATACGTATACATATTACCCCAAGTATTTTATGTTTCAATCAACGTTTTTACTTAAATATTTAACGTTTAAATTCTATTACTGCCCCCGTGCACATGTAATACGAACTATAATTGAATATCGTAGAACTTTTTTATTTTTAAATTAAAATCTCGCGAGTCTCGTATTTATTCACGACGAATGTTCGGTCTGTCGTTTCATCGTTGGAAACGAAGAATGAAAGCTGTCAAACGTCGCGTTCGCATTATTATTACAAATTACAATAACGTGTATTTCGTAAATATATTGTACGTACAAACGGCGGCGGGTACGTTTACCATACTCTGTACGTTTTAATTACAAAAATGATGAAGCTTTTCACTTAAAAAAAAAATAACCATTCGTTTATACGACTACGTACTATAGTCATTGTCTGGGAAAAACACGTTATTTACGATTAAGACTTTTTTGTCGTCGATTTAAAAAAAAAAAAAAAACCGCAATGTTTTAACGAAAGCAAAATGTCAAACAAAATAAACATAAATTGATAACTATTATTCAATAGTGTGGGGGCCATTACCTACGCGTTACAAAAAGAAACAATTTAAACTATAAAAATACGTACTCGCACAACTACGCGATAGAAATAATATTATTTACACCCTCTGTGTAGGACCTTTTGGTCAAGTGTGTGTAGTGTAATACCCAAAGAAATCGGGTAGATCTCGAACGGAGGTGGATTTCGTACGAGACGACGACGCCATAAAATGTACTCGCGGTGACGATTGGCAAGTGTGAGACGATTTTGTAAATTAATTTTTTCGCCTCGTCGATGCAAACGCCATGTGGCGTTTCACCCATTTCACTCACTCGTATGTCGTCGCGCGCCGTATCGTAACTATCAATACGAGTGTGCTCTTTTGACACGTTTCAATTTAGCTGACTCGTCGTCGTCGTCGTATGTCACGCGGCTGATCAATAGCGTCGTCGAGCGACGTACTCGTTTCGACAATTTTCTTTTCGTCATGAAACAGCGGTTTCAACGGCTTCGTCGGACTGTGAAAAATAAAATAAAATTATCAAAAAAAAAAGGGGACACGGAGTGGAAAAAACGGGGGTCGCAGCCCGTTATAAACGGATCACTCGGTAAATAGGCTGTGCCGCGAATCGTTTTACTCGTCATTTCTCGGACGCACGTGCACACACACACTCACCATTTCGACCGTTTAGGCCCAAGGACTAGTTGTAGGTCTTCGGGGAGAAGGGCGACGGAGAAAGAATTGATAATCATCGGCCGTTTGTAAGGATTCGGGAATTGAAATAAAAAAATAAAAAATAAAATATATATACGTATTTACACCGTGCACCGCATTATGTCGTAATAATTACAGGTGATGGTTGATCAGTGATTAATTAGTGATCGGCGATTACACCCTGACGTCGCTGTTTTTTTTTTATAAACCGCATACTTTTATCGAACACCCGCCGGAAGCGTCGTCGGCGCGATTGATTTTTTCCTTTTCTAAAACGTCGGCTCCTCTGCTTTCCGTCACCTCTTTGTGTGTTGTGGAGCAGCGGAATAATTCTAATTTTTTTTCTTTTCTTTTCGTAATTTCTTATTCCGGCGCGCACTTGATATAAAAATATAAATAATAACGCGGCAGGCAGTGAACTCGTTTCGCCCGAGCCCCTTTCCGACACTTTGAGAGTCCTGCGAGTCCGCGGCGGCTTTGGTAATTGGTTCGCGTGACGACGCCCTCCGCGCTCGTTCTCCGTATCTCGTTAGATCGCCGTTGCCGGACGTTGAAACGAAAAATTGAAAACCGATTTCCGACCCCCGTCTCCTCGTGAACAACGGCATTTTCGCCGTAATCATTCCGTCACGCGAGAAACATACAACACAGACGACGATAATAATTGGAATTGGAAAACGTTATTTTGGAAAAAACAATCGTCGCAAACGCATACCGCGCAGGGGGAGGTTTTGTGTGGCCCTCGCAATTCAAATCCCGTTATCGACGAATATTAATTAATAATAAAAAAAAAAAAACAGAGCAACGATGGTGAAAAACCGAAAAACTACTCCAAACATATTTTTCATCAATATAAATTTACTTGTTTTATCAATAAGTATGCAAAAATTGCTCGTCGCCATATTTTTTTACAACAATATAACACTAACAATTCAAATTTGCCATTCGATTTATCCGATCAATATCCGTCGAACTCAAATCAAATGACAGCAGACGTTCGTATATTATATATTTGTACCGGTGTAAAAATGAAATCTAAATGACAATTGATATTTAAATGCGTCTACACCTAACATTTTTTCGTCCAAACAGTCGAATGGTTTTAAATTTCTATTCGGATAATTTTCACGATCATCATTATTATTATTTTTATCAGAATCTTCGCGGGGACAAACCGTATTCCATACAGACATTATTGCAATACACATCCGATCAGTTTAAAACAATACGCTCGATTTGGTGTCTCTCCTGTATTTTCGGAATAAATACATTCGTTCGATGATAATAGTATTCTCCTCGGATAGCGTAAACGTTTCAACAACGTTTGTTGTATTTTTTTCTTTTGATATTCGATCTCTTTCAAGTACTCCGTCGTCGAATGCTAACGATGCGAGATTTTGAAAATAATAATAATCGCGAAAACTATTAGCTGCTGTGATTTTGAAATAGATACAGCAAAAGTTCAAACGAAACGAAACCTGTTGTTATCGCCGCCATATCGTTTACTACCCGACAATGACAACGGTAGATCCGGAAACGGAGATAATAAAGTGGAATCGATTCTTCGGAGGACGTCGACATTGTATAATCAATCGTTGTCTTTTCAGTCTTGTTCGAATAGTCGTCGGATTTCTTATCTTGGTCCGAAATATATTATATTGTTGATTTGTTTACCGTTGTACGCGTGCGCCGTCGTTTTTTTTCTTCTTTTCCATCAAGCTCGATCGATCGATTTCGTATCTTTGAAAAAATGAAACAATCGAATATCGAAACAATAGTCGTCGTGAATCCGGTCGCGGTGGATTTCACCGATTAGACGTCGGAAGACCAACGACAGAAACGAATTACCACCGGAAGCGGGTAAATCTATTCCTATTTAGTAGTTTTACCACGTCGAAATCGCGCTTCCCAGCCTAAATCTGCTGTTTTTTTTTATCGTTTTCCATTGTTTCGTCGAATAATTTTTACTGAAATAAGTCGTCTCGTCCGAAAAACATCGGCTAGAACCCGCGCTAAATATCATCAAGTTTTTTTTGTTTTTTTATTATTACTTAAAACAACGCGAATTATCTTGTATTTATGAATTGTTTTTCAATAAAATTAATTGTTTTGACGCGTAGGACACACTCGCGGGTCTATCCACGCCGATTCGAATGCGAATTAAACCAGGAGCTCTAAAACAATGGTTTTCAAACGGGAAAAAAATTAATCCTCGTCCTAAAATCGAACTACTCCGTCGAGAAATAATCGCCATTTCGTAGTATTTTCCACGGTGCATTAATTTATTTCCAAATAAATAACAAAACACCGGGGCGTCGTCGTCCTCTTCGACTGGCACAGGGTCGGCGCTATTGCCCCTCCCCCTTCCAGTTTACGCGTATGTTTGGGGTTTTTATTTTTTTAATAATATGAGAAATTTTAAACCATACTTATTATTTACACGGATGTTAATTATTATGGAGACGACGGGTAACGACAACAAGGGCGTAGTGTTTCAAAAGTCGAAATTCAAAAGTTACAATCCGACCGTATAAAAGTTTACCTCGTAAATAGGCACCGAGTTTACCTGAGTACCTACCTAAAAAAATAACGAAACTCTAATTGGATAGTATTATTCATTTGTCAACACATTTTACAAAATTAAACACGGGTAACGTGTGACATTTCTCAAACGATTTTATTTAGTAATAAACATTCGGTAACTAAAATTACTACATTTTTTGGACCATCGTAATCAATCGATCGTCGTTAAAATTTGCGAAACGATGAGGAAAAACGCAACCTCGGACGAGACGTCGAAATCACGCAGATGCGGGACGGATCGTCCGAAATACGGGACAAAAGGACGCGTTTCGGTCCTTTTGTCCGGAATCCGGGACGACAATGCGATCCTCAACGCTTATATCCGCGTCGTCTTTTGCGATATTATCACGTGCCCAATATTATTGTGTAAACGATTACGGGGCGACCTTTGGCTCGTTTCGTTGGCGTTTCTCGCGTTTCTCTCTTCGGTTTCAACACAACGCGCACACGCTGCAATCGTCGGCCCCGCGCGTGTTTCGTACGCTTGCGCGCCAGGCCGCCGCGGTATATATATATACGCGCGTGCCAGCGCGTCTCTTTTTCGCCGTTTGGCATCGTCTCCTCTCCGAGAGAGAGTCTGATATATTTTTAAACATCATCGACCACTACTGCCGTCGCGCCGCCGCGCCGCCCGTTCGGTCGGCGGGTCTCTCTCTCTCGCGCGCGCGTATGCATTATGAAAACACGCCACCTCCTCTCCTATATTATGTACACGCCCGTACAAGTGTTGTATCCGTAACCTTTCGACCTGCCCGCGTGATCCGCGGCCGCCAGAGTCTGTCGAGGGCCCGGGGGGGACCCTATTTACCCTCCTCCCCTTGACCCGTATTAGTATAGTGTCCGGCGATAATGTGATTTACCTACTGACCTATACGTCGTCGGCCGGTTTAAATTTAATAATATCCGTTCTCGCACTAGGTTTGAAATTATCGCGACCCCGCGCTTTCCGCTCGCGCCATAACGATTTGTAGGCGTTTATGCGCGGACTGCGGGTTTTTGTCGATATACTCGTATGTTATTATCTGTCGGCGGCGGCGGCGGGGACATAATAATATTGTGTCACTCGATTGCCCGCCGCCGCCGCCGCCGCGTAATGAATTCCCCCGACGACGGGCAGCGATTTTCGGTTTCGTACCAGATTTCTCTCGTCAAAAAAATGTGACGTTTTAAAACCGTTCTGATTTATTTCCAACTTTAATCATCGATATAGTTTGCCGTCGTTACCGTTCACTAATAACATCGGTGCCGACGATTGATTGACGCAAAAAGTATTCGTCGCGGCCCGTGAAATTCAATCGATTCAATAACAGATACGTTCGACGATTTCGCACCGTGCACACTCGTTCGGACGTAGCGGGTTAGTCTCGCTATTTCGTCTATACGTTTATTCAAATCGTTGTTATACACTTTTTCGTCTTGTTTTGAACCACTGCGATCGTTACGTTCGATGAATAAACGTATAATAAATGTAGGCGTTATTTGAGGTTTTTGACCGCGTCGTTATAAAATTACACACATGTTTGTGCAATAAAATCCACTTACTCGTATATTGTTATAACTGATTATGTATGATTTAATATATAATATATTAAATATGCGCGCGTGTGTCTATATTTAAACTCATGTATTTGGTGTGTTATGTGCCCCGATATGTCTAGCTTTGCTCGAGTTCTTAGATATTTATATGCAATATCATCAGAGGGCGCTTTTAAATCTAAATGTAAACCACCACTGTCCCTTAAAGAATTAATAATTTTAAAAACATTAACGGTGTTGGGTAGACGTTGAATTATCGATCGGCCAAAGATTTGTAATTAGGGGTGAAGCGGTCTTGATTGCACCAGTCATTGCTAGTTATACGCGCGAAAATACACGGCTATTTTTACGATCGATTTTCGTTTAATCAATTCGACACATGATTTACAAAGTAAAATCGATTTTCGAGATATTTTGCGCCCCGGCCGGTGGAATCGCGCGGTACTCTCGCCGAATCGGGCTCCGGAATCTGTCGGACCACGTCGCCAAACGTTCGCCCGGAGAATATATAATAATATGTTTATTAATATCGCAATTGACCGCGTGAGAAATAAATCTCGACTGCCGTTCTGCCACGCCCGTTTCTGCTACTCGTCACCGTCAATAATTATAACAATACGCGCGTCCCTGTTATTTTTATATCGGCGCGACGACGGCGCGAATTCCAATCGACTTCGACTTTCTTTCACGACGACATTATTAATATAGTCATCGATCGTTCGACGACCGACCCCCCGGCGGCGGATCGCAGTGGATTAATCTCGAGCGGTTTTTATTATAGATATGGATCGCGTCTGCAGCCGCGAGCCGCCGTGTAGAGATTGATACGACGCCGTAATTTATACTCGAAATAATAATAATAATCCAAACTTTTCGCATTGCGCGCTCGCGATGAAAACGACACTAGTTTATATATAATATCTAGATGATTTATATGTATGTATGTGTGTGTTACGACTACTCTCTCTCTCTCTATTTCTGCTATCGCTCACCCTTTAGAGTTGACAAATCGGTCCACGTCATTAATTTCGCATCTCTAAAAAAAACTATCGAGTCATAAATATCATCGCGCTACACGCTCGAAAATACAGTTCCGGACCCTTAAAGAACCTATACGTTTAAAATAATATATATATGTATATAAAGTACCTACGAAACATTATTTGAGAATTCACGTGGCATCCGCCGACTCGGACTCGTAGTCACGACGCCAACGTTTGTGTCTACCCATGCGGTTTTATTTTTTTATTTTTATGTCAACGATTGCGCGGGCTGTTGAACTATATATTTCAGTTGTTTACCAACAGCGTCACAATACTTAAAAATAACTTAAAATTAATGCATCGGATATAATAGTTTAATTAAACACACGCGCGTACGCGTGCACATACACACACATTTGAATAAAAATCATTCGTTTTTCTCTCTTCTGATTAGTTTTTAATAATTTATATTTAAAATAATACACGCGATACCCTTGAATACCCCTATTAGTAGCTTTTAGGAGGATAAAATTCGACTTGTAGACGAAAGGGATTATATTTTTTATCCGTAATAAGAGACGACGACGTTAGATCGCGTAACGTAACGACAGTTCAAATATAAACTCAACTATGTGAAACGTCTAAATATTACTCGTTAAAATATGTTACGCTCAGGTCCCCCTCCCCCTGGATTATAAAAAATTTACAAGAAGCAGACGACGGACGATAATCATACACGAAATCGACGACGAGACAAACGCAATTAACGTCTCTTGAGTGTTCCGATTATAATACCGTATATGACCGCGCGAGGCGCCATGTATAATAATAATAATATTACGACCAGATGGAAATAATAATGTTCCGAAAATCTCCCCGCCACACACGGGGAGTGTATCGATAAAATAAAACCGAATATATTCTCGACAATTTGCGCGTGAATAATATAAAATTAATATAATTCGTATTAATATTATGTCGTTTCATATTTTTATTTTCGATTTGAATTAGAAAAAAAAAAGATCGGACTATATAATAACTGCGATAAATGCACTCGAACGTTTTGCGTTGTTGTTTTTCGAACGATCGGTTCAAAGAAAAAAAAAAAAAAACCGGTCGTTATTCTAGCTCTAGTCGTTTGTTATTACACGTTATAATATAAGAGTTTTATTTTTGAATTTCGAATCGGCACTGAAAAACATATTTCACCACGACAAACCGCAATAAAACCACGGTTAAAGTGTTTTTCAGTATATACTATGAATTATCTAATATACTATTATTTTTACGATTCGCGCAGATAAAATAAATAACGTTTATTAGCTATAATTTATATAAATCTAATAATTTTCGTAACCAAACCAGAGACGTATTATATAGTATATACGTATAAATCAACTGCAATAACGAGTGAAATATTTTCAATTTCATCCGTATTAATCATTGTCGTCTCTCATAAAAACGTCTTGTATCGGTGTGCGTTTGAGTAATTATTTTATAGTCTTACAAAATCGAAACAGACACACGTCATACACGAATATGAATATATTCGAGCGTCGTGATTTATCGTTTTAGAAAATTTTTCTGTTTTTCGTTTTTTTTTCGCGTGTACGATTTTTACGAGTCTCGTAGTAGTGTCGGGTACTATATCGTCGTCGTGGTAAAATTTTCCCGAACATATTTCAGTAATTTTCTAGAACGAAAATACACGCGTGTTTTATCACGTGTGTTTTTAACGTACATAATAATATTATATACCCGACTCTTTGCCCTAATAATGACTAATATACGTTTACAAGCTTTCCAAATTATATATATATTATATATAAATGGTAGAGATTACCTACATTAGGTTATTATGTAATCTTCATGGTTTTTGTAACGTAAAACTTGGGGAGTTGTTAAACATCGGAGTTACGTTTTTGTTTGTTTTCCGAAAACTATTTTAGCAATACATTTAATTTCAAAATAGTTTGAGAACTCGAAGAAAATAAAGGTCACGTCATGATTTATGTACTCGTTTTGAATATGTAGTTATGCACGTATAGATATAATAACAGTTACCGCGGAATGATATTATATATATATATTTGCGTACTCTGTTTATTATATAATAATATATTTTAAAGTCGTAAATAACATTAATACGTTTCGTTTTTGTTTTCAGGGGAGCGTTTTCCGTCGTAAGAAAATGCATTCAAAAGCACACGGGACTGGAATTCGCCGCGAAAATTATAAATACGAAAAAACTATCAGCCCGAGGTAAATTATTTTATTATATTTTATTATTGAAAATAAAAAAAAAAATACCCCCGACGACGTGAAAAGAAAGATATCGAGAGTATGGTTTAAAAACGATTTTAAAATGAGATTTGGGATCAATTTCTTTTGATGGTTTATCGTCAAAAGGGGTCACGTAGTAGGTACCCTATTGGCCATTATTATCTATACCGGAACGGCAAAACCCTAAAGCTTTTAGAAAAAAAGCAAAAAAAAAAAAAAAAAGTCGAGAATCAAAATAGCATGTAGTGGGGGGGGGGGGGTGGGGGAGGGGGAAGTAGGGTTAAAAAAATACGCGAGTGTAAGTCAAGATAGCTTCTTGACCTTTTTTTTACCGACCTACTCGGGGGTTTGGAAAAAAAAAAAAAAAAAAAACCCCGGTTTGTGTGTAAGTATTTTTCGTTTCGTTGTCAATAAATTAATGAAGCATGTTACACTTGTGGGGTAAATGAAATTTATTCCGAACTCCACTGCCGTTGAAATATTCACAGACCAGTGACCACCTATTTTTATTTTATTTATTTATTTTTTTTTTCGTATTTAACGAAATTACGAAACGAGAAAAATAAATTAAATGTTACGTGGGTAATAAAATAAAATATGCATGCGAATCTCTAAGAGATGGCAAAACTAGGGAATCGAAAATCGGAAATTTATCATACTTTCTCGACCTAATACGCTTTAGACGCAGAATACGTATATTCGGCACAAGCGTTGAATAATTATATCGTTTTTTTTTTTTTTTTTTTATCTATTATTTTTTATTTTTAATCGAATTGAAAAATAATCGCCATTTCTTAGACGCGTTCTTATTTTATTCGAATAATCGTTTACGTTATAAAAAATTTTGTTTCATAAATAATTAGACACCTCGGTCGGTTTAAAATATTTGTCGATAGTATTGTTATTGGGATTCGAAATTTTAAAATTCCACCGATTAATAAAAAATTCTAGAAAATTCCACGAACACATTCCGTCTTGTTCAACACTAATGTGTTTCGAATAGACTTATTAGAAGTCGATTTACATTCAATTTAAATAAAACGTAAAAATTACTTCCGAAATTCCCCCTTTTCAAAGTCATGACTTATAATTATAATATTTAATTTTATACGCAGTACGTATCGCAGTACAATCATGGTTTTTAAGTATTTTATTTTCAAAATATTAAACTATCTTAGTGAATGCTTTGATTTGACCAGCGTCTCATATTGTCGTCGTTGTCGAATATGAAATAATATAATAACGATATGTAAATAATTATAATAAATGTTATTTAAATCGACGAAAAAAAAAAATGTATAAATTATCGTGTAGTTTTCACGTTCCTTTGCGTGGTTTTTATATCGTACTACGCGCAAGTCGTAATAAAACATTTTTTAATCATAAACGTTATCCAATTTCCTTTAAACCGTTCAATTTCTCTGGCATTTGTGTGGATTATATTTGGTTTAAAGCTTTTATAAATTAATTTGTTTTTCGAAATTAATAAATTAAAGAATAAACGCCTATATTGAAAAAAAAAAAAAAATCTATAGGTTTATTGTGCGGTATTGTATTCACAATATATAGATGTATACGATAATTCCATTTTAATGGAATAAAATAAACGAAATATTCAAACGAAAATAATAAAACAAAGAAATCCCCTGTTTAAATATTAACATTTTTAATATAGCATTTTAAACGTTTAATAAACACATTGCAATAAACAATCGATAAAACGCTTTTGTCTGGTTGGCCAATTTAAAAAATTCTCTCTACGGTTTTTCTAATAAATCGAGAAAAATTACACACACACACAAAAAAAAAAACCACAACAACGACATTTACGGGACACCGGTTTTCAATAGAAAAATAATTATCGCAGAGACTTGAAATTTACACAGAGTTCACTAGAGATCTTTCAAAATATTTTGATTTTTTCTCGCGTCATTGATAAATATTTAACGTTTTCGAGTCACCTTGGTTTTTTTTTTCTCCGGTAAAGTTTCGATAAAATAATATTTCGGTCGGATGGAGATTCTTCAATATTTAATAGAAAGTTTCTCGTCGTCGTAGGTACACGTTGTTGTTTCGCGGGAGAACGTCGAAAACGCAGAGCTACAATTTTTTTTTTCACCTAAGCGTATCCGAATTTAAAATTCGATAAAACTCGACGAGATTTCGCGAAAACATGTAAACTTTTCGCAGTCGAAAACTCGTAAAAGTTTTAATTTTTTCTACGCTAGTCTTAAATCTTATCTTTTTGGAAAAAAAAAAAAAAAAAAACACCGCGGACCGGAAAGTCTCGACAAAATTGTATGCGCGGAATATTAAATCTTTAACGAAATCGGACGTTTCGATAAATATCGTAATCAATTTATTCGCCAGCCTCTCATCGTTTTTCCAAAGCAAAATACTGTCTTCGAACATACGAAAAATTATCCGCCGATATCGGAGTCGATCTTCACGGCCGCGTCTCTTCCGAGTGTTTTGTCTCGTCCGTTTTTTCAATATTACAAATGAGTAGTTCTATATACACTCGTTCTTCTGCTTTCGCGCTCTAACGACGACCAAATAATCGGTCGTCCTGCAGGATAGTACTCATTTCATCGAGTTTATTTTAGTCCTCGCGACGTCTACTCTCATTCCGTTAAGCCGGTGGTGGTGGTGGTGGTGGTGGTGGTGGGGGGGAGATTATCGACGGTAAAGAAACTTTCTTTTTAAGAAAACTCCGTGGAAAAACGACGAGTCCCGGCCACAGTCTTGTCCGCTACTCCCAGAGGCGGAAGGCGGAACACTACCAGTCGTTTGGAAGAAAACTTCTACGCCGCCGTATGTGTTCCTACGCATTGATATAAATCGACCGTCGTCGTCCGATTTGTTCGAAAACAAGACTCGGCGCATGATTGATGGGTACTGTTTTCGGACGGAATAAAGTCATTAGAGATCCCCCAAACGTTGTTAAACAATTAAGAAAGACCGTTTTCCCGGGGACACGTTGTCGTTGAAATGTAGTGTTATATATTATATATTATATACGTATAGTACCTGCCGGTGAGATGTAATCAACGCGCATTGAAGCCCGGCCGATCCGAAACACGTACGTTTTTAGCCGTTTAGGCTACAGCGCGGCCGTCTTTAATGGAAAGAGATGTGATATATCAAATTAAAACGAAGACCCCTTTTATACAGTGTACGACGTATACCACCTACTAGCTCGTGTAATCTTCTCTTCTAATAGAATTATATTTTACATTTTCTTAAAAATAATTTCTTTTTCCATTAGCCGTGAAACGATTCCCGGGCCAACTGGAAAGTTAATAATTTCGAGCCGCCGACGACGACGACGAAACATCCCCCGTGTCGGCGCCGTCCTGCACGCCGTTTTTATAATAGTATATTATATACGACACACACACACAAACACACACACACACACACACACACACACACACACACACACACACACACACACACACACACACACACACACACTTTGCGCACGAGACGAAAACGTTAAATATAAAACGTGCGAAACGTTTTTCTTCGACCCCTGCCGCCCGCCCCGAGTCTGCTCGCGCGCGTTTTCGTATTCGCGTAAATATTACATCACAAATAAACGAAAATAATAAATAACAATAACGCCGCCGGCACGGTTTAGGTTACGCGACAATAATAATTATTATTATTTTTATTATTGTCGTTTACGCGTTTGCGGTGATTGTGTGTCTAGTCGAAACGCTCGGTCACGTACGCTCTCGTATATCATATTTGAAAATAAAAATAAATATTTTCGGTATGCGTGTGAGACGCGAAGACGAGTCGACTCGGGACGACTCGCGGACCCGAGCCTCATACGGCTGTCGAAAAATCTCCGCGAAATTTAATTTTTCACTATTTATCTATGGTGACGTGCCGACTTTCCGCCGCTCGTCGAACAAATTGAAATAACCCACCGGGGGTCTGATATAGTCAATAATAATTGCAGATGTCCGTTCGTTTCTCCGTGTTTATTTTGATTTAATTTATTTTGTCGTCGTACGAAATTCGTAACGTTTTTAATATTTTACTGAAATGTTGTGTACTTATTGCAGACGGGGTGCGTTTTGAGAATAAAAATTTATGAAAAAAAAAAATCGAAACGAATCTTTCAGAACGGTTTTCCTATCCCAGTACCGTTTCAAAGTCCTTGATTAAAAACATAGAAATTCCTAATCGGTCGAAAAAACTGGCAAGACTCGTCAGCTAAGAATAGGTATGAAAGTTAATTTAAAAAATATTAAATAATAAAAGTCTATAACTGTAAAGTTCTAATTGTATTTATCGATTTAAATAATTTATCGTTGAATAGCGATCATTTTTCTTGCGGGAAGACGTTTATTATTATTGGTGCCGTTGCTTTATCAATGGACCCAAACGTTTTAGACTGCGGGTCTTCCATAATATTAATTACGCGGCCGACATAACAGTGTAGTTTATCGATTATTTCACGAGCGTTTTCTATTCGGAAATTTCCAAACGCTATAAAGAGTGTCGTTTTTACGTACATAAAATAAAATAAAAACGAAGTAGACGAGTGGATATACTCGGAAAGTATCGCCACCGTCCGCGGGATCCGCGTGATCGGGAATTTTTTTTTTTCGAGGGGCGATAATGAAAAAAATAAAATTCTCTCGCTTTGCTCGAACCGTCTGTCTGTATTATAAATATTACAAAACTGCATAAAACAAACGAAAACCAATAACGTCTTACATTTTGCATTTGTATGAAATAAGAGTTTTAATACGGGTTAGGGGGTGTGTAACAATCGTCAATTATTTAGAACAAAATAATTAAAATGTTAAAATGAAATATTTGTACAATGTAATTTACAACGCTCGACGAACGAGGTATAAGTAATAAGGCTTCTGGAGCCGAAAAGTAGGTCAAAGAGGAGGACTAGGGGGGGGGGCGGAGGAGATATAATATCAGATTGTGTCTCCTCCTGTAAATACTTCGCTGCCGTCCGGGGCCCGGCATAGTAATAATTTGATAAAAAGTGGAAAAAATTAAGTTTGGCGTTTTTCGAGCATAACGATAAATAATAACAATAATAACCGTAGGTAAGGCAATAATGTGTATTTGAAGACGGGCGGACGCGTATTTTAGGCGATATGAGCGATTACCCCAAATATTATACCAAATTGTTTTACTAATATAGCTCTAGACCGGAGTTTGGCGCGCTATTAAAATATCTATCGTGTCCTGCTGTCGAAAACCTAGTGTTCTCTGCGTTATGCAAAGAAACACTAAATAGGTAGTCGCGCTCCCGTCCCAGATCAAAGCGTCACCTTTCTCTTGTGAGCAGGTCTAAATTTTTTTACGCCGCGTTGAAAGAATGCTTTTTTACTCCAATAACATCGTACACATTATTTTTTCACCGTAAAATATAAAATCTACTCCCGTCAATTACCGCGCTACTCGACACTCGACACTTATTACTACGTTTTCGTTAAATATCTCTACAAAGTCGTTCGCGATTTTCTTTCGCCGCTTTCAGGGCGAAAATCAAATAACCGCATAATAGTGTTAGCGAATTGAATTTCATCGACGAAACGCGAAATTTAATTTAAATCGATTTGACGATATCATTTTACGTTTTTTTTGACGGTCGACGGATGCAATTTCGAATTTCGTAGTAAACAATAATGATTTTATATAATGCGCTTTTAACGTTCAACGATATCGCAAGTGTACAAAGCAGAAAAGCTTAACATAGGCTGCTCATAGGCGTGCCACGCCATTGCAACTGCCCAGTGGTAGGCGATTAGTTCTAATCGCCTGGTCCCCCTTGAAATTCTATAATCACTCTATATTAGTATGTACCCTCGACTATTTTATACAAAATTATATACGTTAATTGATGAAAAAAAAAAAAAGATTCAATTTGTTGTTATATATAGTAGATTTCAGTAATAAAATAAATATGTTCAATATGAAATAGGAACCGTACGCACGAGCTGACGAAATCGGGAAGGATTTGAACGGGAGTGTCGTAGAAAACTTTGACGTTGAGGAAATTTGTTTCCATAATAAAACTACCGAAAATCGGCATAATATTTTCCATATCCGATTAGAGTAATAAACTCGCAACACGGATAATGGGTAAGGAGCTTAATCCCGTGATCTTTACGTAAGCCCACCCGTGGATTTGAAATTCGCCTTTCCCTCGAAACTTGGTTATAACCACCACCAGCCAGTAACTGCAGATAATAATATAATAATAAACTTGGGCTGTTTTTTTTTTAACATTTTCACCCGCTAATAATCGACGAAACGATATGAAAAAAAAAAGGTCGTAAAAATGTATCGCCCCCGAAGTTCTGTCCGGGTGGGCTGTTTCCCACCACCGTTGTTCTCTCGCGGAACTCGCGGACTGATCTACTGACCTACTGTGCTGTACGTAAGGGACGCGCGCAGAAAAAAGTTTTAGGGAGTGTTTTGGTGAAAATCAGAACTTTATTTTCAATAAACGTACGAAATTTAACTATGAAAATAGCTATACAAAAATCCAAACATTTCGGTGGGGGGGGGGGTGTTTGAACACCCAAAACGCCCCCTCCCCCCGTGTACGTGCCTGGTCCTGTAGTCCCGTGTAAGAAAGTACACGCCTTCATATCGTGTTCACAAAGGAAAACTTTGTTGCGGACGACGACTACTTTATTATCTCTCAGTGATTTCTACATCGAATCGTCATATAATATTCCGGTGCATTTAGATACACTCGGATGCACTCGTGCATCGGTTTGTCATGATATTAGCAGTTGAAATCGGCGGACCACCAGTAGTGAATAAAAAAAACGTGCCGCAAATACACCGGACTCGTCGACAAACGCCGCTGTAGGTATATTACGAGGGATATTTTTCTCGCGTTTTTCGTCAACTCTGTCGGTCGTTGGGTATGTGAAAAAAAAAAAAACGCAATACAGCAATAATATTGTATTTTGATTTCACTAAACTATCGTCGATGTCGCACATTCGTCGGGACACACTCGATGCGTAATCCCTCTACAGGCAAACACAGATTTCGTGTCTCGGAGCAATGAAATGATGAATATATATTTTCAATCGCCAACGCAATCGAAATCCGGCAATAACCCCCCCCCCCCCCGGGTACTTTACTCGTATTTTTTCGACCGTTTATCACATTCTCGGGCGCGACGACGACGGGACGATCGTCGCCAACGGTCTGGCCGCGAGTATCGCGCTCGCGGACGACCACGACGACCATAGTAGAGGAGGCGGTCGCCGCCGTCGCCGCCGCCGCCGCAGCCACAAGCCGGCGCGCGCGGTATTGATTAAACTCGTACGCTCGCTCCGGCGGCGCGCTGATTATTTCGCTTTTCGGTAGCGATCGGGCACGACCGGAAGGCGACGGCGGCGGCTCGGATCTGACCGCATTATCTATATAGACGTATTCATATCGTTTCGTGTACACCGCACACGGGGTTTTGTAAAACACGATAAATACAAATGTCCACCCTCCGCGATCCCTGCGGCCGATCCCTTTTCGCCTTATTGTGCCGCCGCGTCATTTCTCTGCGGTCGACAAGAGAGAACGCGACGCCCGCCGACGTCACGCGTTTCGCCGCGAACGGGTGAAATACGTATACGAAACGAGACGACCGCTCTCGCGCCGCCCAGGATTTTTCCGCGTACGAGAAAAGAAAAAAAAAACTATCAGGGGACTACCGGGGACGGCCGCGTGATTAGCGTTCGGGTTCGCAGCGACGTTTCCGGGAAAAATCCCAACAGAAATCCACCACGCGACCCGACGAAAACGATGCGTGCAGAACGGGCTATTTATTTATTTACGATTTTTTACGTTTCGGAACGTCGGCCTTTCCCCCCCCGTGAAATCGATCGGTTTTAAAAGGCGCTATAGTTATTGGCGTTCTACGATTTCAACCGTGTACAAACGTCTCGATTATAATAACGTTGGTCGTACAGTGAGATTAAAAAAAAATAAGCAATTTGGGAAAATCGAGCTATAAAACGTCCAATCGCATTGTGTTATTACATTTATCAAATTAACTAGTCGAGGCTCCGAAGACTACCCTGTGGAAAATCTATACAGTTTTCAAAACGGTCACTATGTAAAATAATCATCGTAAAAATGTACGACGAGAAATTATTGAGAATTTTATTGGCTGCAGTCGGCGCGGGCGTGACGACAAATAATACATTTGTAGGTGCATTGAAATTCTTGATCAATTCTTAATTATATTTCCTTTTTCGCTCCAGTACCGAACGCGTTTGATGTCGTTATTATATTCGAGTTTAATAAATATACACGTCGTCGAGAGTCGTCGATTTGTGTTGCGTTATTAAACACGACGCGACGGCGTCGCAACGCCGAGCCAAATTATTTTTACGCTTCGTGAAATCCGAATCGATTCGACATAACAGTCGATTATTATTTATAGTGATTATTATTATAAAAATCGTGAATTATTATGCTCTTGTTCTTTTTCAGTTTTATCCTCATCGTTTATCTCATCGACTGTAGTTGATGTTTTTTTTAAAATGTTTGTTGTTGATCGTGTTGAAATCAGCATTGAGGTGTGTGGCAAACACCTATACGCGCTATCGGGGCCGCCGTTTCGATTTGTGTGACCTTAGACTATTTCTTAATTACGAAGCCCTATTATTTGTGGAATATAACCGTCGATAATACCGCGACCAAGTCCTCAGCATAAATATAGCATTTAAGATTCGTTTAAGCTTCCGAGTTTACTATAGCATTTGCGTCTATTATGATTAAAATTATAATATATGACCCATATATCTCTATTAATTAAATCCAATTAAAGTTAAAGAAATGTAAATAATAAAAAATAATGTTCATAAGTATAATTTTAATACGTCAAAATGTACATTTTTGTATGTTTAATCCATGACGATACTGACTTGCAATTCGATTTTTCTAATTTTAAATTATAATTTATAGGTAATCGATTGTAAAATATCAGTCGATTGAACATCGAGTTCACAGAATCGTTTGGTTTAAAGAAAATACTAATACAAAAACGTACACAAAACATGAGTAATATAATAGGTACGAGTTAAGACGTTGTTTATTTTATGATAATATAATATGTAAGGGCGAGGCCCTAGGCGAATGCCGTCACTACCCTTGACGGCGGCCCTGCGCGGTATACGCTTTCGCAAACTGTTCTTTGCACCGACTGAACATCAAGTCTGCCGGTGACTTTACCTTCTCCCGTCATTTCTGTCTGAGGGGATATTATTTGAAATCGAACGTTTACGCGCTCGTGCGAGTTTCGAACTTTACTATAGTGATTTAAAAATAACGTCCTTAAAACATATTATATACGTGATACGCGAGAGAAATTCAATCGATCGATAAACTCGCCGCCCGTTGCCTGAAGGTCGAGAATCGCCGAGAAGACCGAGAACGGCATTTGGTTGATTATAATAATTACGACGTCATTTTTCTAATCGACTATTTCGACGTGTCGCGAGTTTTTATTTTACACGCTTTAACAAATTACGATTTCCCAACCCGGGTTGAACGATGTCTGACGAGTTTATTCAAATAATATCGGGTTTTGTTTTTTTTTTTTTCGACCGCCCCGAACACTGCGATTTGTGTGACGTTATCATTGCGAGAACGGGACGCATACAATAATATGTATATCCAGTGGCGTACTTTCAAATTTGCTCTGGGAGGGGTTTAAAAAAATAACTAACACTAAAACCTTCTCTTTAAAACTACCCATTTTTCTAACAATCAAACACATTACACGTATAACTGACTGTATACAATCAAAATTTTATGACATTTAATGCCTATTTTGATTGATATATTATGGCACCCATAATTTCGTTATAAAATCTTTTTTCGTTGTTGGTAAAGTATAGTTTATACTCAATAGTCATATTATTATGACGTATGTTTGTGTATACACGGATAATTAATAATAAAAAATTCATCAATAATATCAATTTTTTTTTGGTCCTGGGGGGGGGTTTGAACCCGAACCCCCCCCCCCCCCCCGTATGTACGCCACTGTGTATATCATTATAAAATCAATTACATAAATCTATCCATTTATGGATTATATTATAAAATATGTACTCGAATAGGTATATTGTCTATGCGCGCACACGATGCCGGTATTTGTAATTCGCGTTTTATACAGCGGCGCGTAATAGTGTTCTGTGATTCCGCGCGATTGACGGACGTGACACGAGGGATCTGTGTGTTTCGCACGTGAGGTTTAACCGTCCGCCGAGAAACGAATACGGTATTTTTGCAATAAATTATGATTTTAATGGTTTTTTTTTTTTACGTTTCCGTAGTGTGTGTGTGTATTCGCAATAAAACGAATCGCAATACAAGATTAAACGGTCTTGACAAAAATGTCGAATGAACGTATGTGGAATATCGTTTTTAATAACCAAATCCGAACGGTACGTAATAGTTTTTGTGGGTTTCAAACGCTAGCTGGTGGTGACCGACGAGATTATTTCGAATTCGATTAACGAAACTAAGAATGAAATTTATATATATTTATATAAATAATAGGGTTTATATATATATATTAATGTTATATACTTATTCATTAACCGAGGAATAGCCCCTTTGAAGTATAAAATTAATTTAAACTTTATAATTTATAGAGATACCTATCTGTGTGTACTAGAAGAAGCTTTGCTTATCGTTTTGACGCACCATATCAATTTGCGGAAACGTTTGCCCGCTCCACTATAGCACGAAATACAAAACAAAAAAAAATAAAACGAAAAATCATCTCTACAGCGATCTAGTAGTTAATTGTGATTATATGAATATAATACGTTTATAAAACAGCAGTAGGTATCTTATACTTTAAAACAAAATACTTAATATTTGTTGTTCGCAAACAATCGCGGTGGTCTCTATACTTTAGTTAAGTTTTTATACTGTGATATAAAAATGCACTCTATCGTTTTCCCTATCAGATTATTTGATAATTTTACTAAACTCTTTATAAAATAAGAGTTGTTTGTAATTTATTTACAAAATCGGCTTCTCGAAAAACGAAAATCAAATATATAATACAATAATCGGTATATAAGTAGAGTTTTATTTACGAGTGTGCCTTGATTATAAATCTATTTGGAGACATTTTTACTACCTATTCTAACTTTAACAACACGAACGTCTTTAAATTAATTACGCAGCCAGCTCGTTTGACATCGCATCTGTGAAATGTAATAATCAAAGACAAAAAAAAAATAAAATAAAAATAAAAATCAATACATCACATTCTCCCGATAAAGGTGTAGATGTTCCGTGTAATGAAATACCAATTAAATAAAAAGCTTTTTAAAACTGAAAACTCGAATTAACTTTACTACACTGAAGAAATTATACTTAATTAATTAATAAACATCAAACAGTTGTAATATATTTCGATGCCGATGGCTAATTTTAGTCCGTTAACTTTCAATAACTATACCAGCCGTATCTCGTATTAAACTGATTAACAATACGAAAAAAAAAAAAAAAACAATAATTATTCTATAGAAAATCGCGTTTTTAGACAGTGGACTGTGTGCGGAAGGGAATGGCTCCTTTTGATTTTTCTCATTGTATTGATCCTCAATAAATAGTTATTTGTACGTGTAAAAGTCCTTATCTACCGGGGTTAAAATGTGTTTTAAACCATGTGAGTATGTGAAACAAAGTATGAATAAAACATTATTATTTCATAACAATAAAAATGATACATAATAAGTTTACAGGCCGATCAGAAATTCGCGTTACGAAAATCATTCGTGTCTTTCTAATCCCTGCCATTTTTGGTCGCGCGGATTTCTGATCGTTTTGTGCATTTTAACTCTCGCGAGTGTCTCGCCGGATTGCTATTATTCGGATTCTCTATAAATGTTTCAGATTTTCAAAAATTAGAAAGAGAAGCAAGAATATGCAGGAAGTTACAACATCCAAATATAGGTGAGTAATTTTAAGACGTTTTATCTCTTATAAAAAAAAAAAAAAACAAGCTTTCTAAAAACCATTTGAATAATACTCCTCCGCAGCGAAAATATAAAATATTATGAGTCATGTTGTAGACGTTGTAAAAACGCAACGAAAATACCCTAAACTATAAATCTAAATAGTCACTTTTGGATTTTGATAATTCTTTGACATGAAAATATTCACGGAAGCATTCGTATAATGTAAAGTATTTATTCGTATTAAAAAATATAATATATTATTTTTCCAGTCACTTGATATTAATCTACGTACGTCCCCCCCCCCCCCCCCCGATGGTGGCAATAAAACATTTTGTTTGCCATGCGCAAGAGTAGGTAAACAAATGTACGCGCATCAATTGTTTTTCATTGAAAAACGGTGTTATCGTTTTCGATTCTTATGTTTACGTTTTTATTATATTATAAAATTCGATCGTTATTTTTATATTCGAATTCGAATTCGACTAAATAAGTAGACGACAGTAGTCATTCAGCACATGATGCGAGTACATATGCGATCCGTCTGGATGTCGCGATAGGAACTAGTTTCGATATATTATTATTTCAATTAAAGTAGATCAAAACCAAGTAGAACGTTTCTTCTGCAGACATCTCGTTTTTGAAAATAAAAAAAAAACAAACGCATACGGGATATTTCACGCTCGCAAATATAATTAGTATTAGTAAATAACATAATTGATAATCACGATGGTCAATTATTATTGAACTCGATATCGTCGAGACGAATTCCTTGGAAATTGTTTACTCAATTACAAACTTGATTTACGCGAGCGCGGAATATCGCGAACGTGAAATTATTTTTAATAAATTACGTTTCGCAATATTTCACCATTAACTTTATTTTATGACATGTGAAGGGAAAACTTTTCAAGTTTTTATATCCCACCGTAAAAGAAAGAAAAAATACACACGTATGTGTATTAAACGTACGTATTATAAACTATAGTGGAATAATTTATAGAATATCTGCACGCGTCTCGAGGCAGCACACGATAACTGTCACAAGAATATTATATGAAAAAAAAAATTCCCTCCGAATACCTTCTAAACGATTCTAATCGAAAATTATTAACGTTATAAAAATGTTCCCGGCGCGTTTAGAAGAAGAAGAAGAAAAAATAAATACGATCGAGTGTTTACTATACGGAACGTGATTATATACATTTTGTACGTTTACGACAGTATGTAATAATTATTACATTACACGTGTACCGTGTTTATTATTTATTACCGATCGATGTACGTCTATAATATTATACGTTTGTTATTGCAGTCCGATTACACGACAGCATCCAAGAGGAACTATTCCACTACCTCGTGTTCGACCTGTAAGCATATTTATTTTTTTATTATTTTTTTTTTTCCCGTATAATATATCGTGTTTGTATACAAAACTCGGCCCGACGACGTACGAATACGAGTATAGTGCGTATCAGTGGTTTGAATTGGAAAAAAAACAAACAAGGACGGACTCTCGAAGAGTAGTTGAACAGTTATTAGCGTTCCAAAGCGCACGAAACATCATCGAACAATCGCAACGAAAAAATTTTAACTCGTTTTAAATTTCTTTATTCGTATTTATTTAATTTTTCCAAAGACAATGTTAAAATTTATATAAAAAATTATGGACGCCGCGTCCCTCGACGAATGAAATAAAGGGGTACACGGCTATAATAGGGGGGAAAAATGAAGAGTAGTCCCCTCGCGTCCCCCCTCCCCGAATTCAACCACCGGTGCGAATGTACGGAGGTGTGTTTTTCTCTCTCTCTACGTAACGACGAAGAGCAACGTATAATAAGACGCGTAGAGCCTTGGGGCCATACGAAAATAGTGAGACGTGGACTCGGCCCAAAAATAGATTACGCTCGCAGACACGAGACCTATTGTAAGGATTGGCAAAGAGCGTCGTACGAAAATAACGAACGGCGATGATCGTTTCGAACAATGTAGGTAATTAGGTAATCGCCGCCGCCGTCGTTGCGGAATCTAAACATTGCGCGGCCGAGAACCGTTTTGAATTGAACAAATATTACGATTTGTCGCCCTGCGGTGGGGCGCAACTACATACGGATAAAGGTGTGATTTCACACGGGCCTCGGCGCACGTGGAGGCGCCTCCCCAACGTTTTGACTTGGAAAATTACAATTTCAAAAATTAACCAACTAAAAACCTCGTAAAAGTTTATTTTCAATTATAAATTAATATGTATTATTTTACTCAACAAGTCGAATTTTCAACGCGAAATGAGTATGAAAATAAAATCAAATTTTTACCGGATAAATAGAATTTAAAACGTGATTCTGTTTCGATTGAATTAATATCCTAATTTTACAATTGATTCTTCAACATTTATAAAATTCTGTCCTAGCAAATAGTGGAGGGCCTCCACGAACATTTTCTACACGGGCCTCCGAGAATCTAGTTCCGCCCGAATACCTTTAACACGTTCGTCCGAATCGAGTATGATGCCAAATATTGTGAAAACGATTTTTAAATTTTCCACCGACCGGTCGAATGCGACGGGAAATAATCTCTTCGTTTCTCGACGACGACGCCCTTATTATCGCGGTACATCGATCTGCGAGCATCATAAACCACCGGTCCTTTAATTATTTTTCCGACTCGAGTGACACGACGTTATTTTATATCGCGCGCGGGCGGTCGATCGTAAGGACAACTAGGTTTTATTCCACTTGTGTATCGCGTCTAATTATTTTTCATGTCCGACACGACGCCGCCGCGCCGCGCCGCGCTCATTGTGTTCGGCCCCGTTAATTACGTGTTTATTCGCAAGAGGAAAATCATTTACCCCGAAACGAATTGTTGTCTAAAGGGGAACCCCTCGCGAAACGTACTTTGCCGTCCTCTTTCGAGTTTCTCGTCGTGTTTTCGTGCGAGCATTGCGATCGGCAGAGAGGTAGAGACGTATTGTTTCGTTTGGATTTTTCGATTCGAACGAAAAACCCGCAAAGAAACCACTGCCGATTTTCTAATTGATGTCAAACACAACCTCGCGCCGTAACACAATAGCGGTTGAATTAAAATGAACAAAATTACATAAACGATAGGCAATGTACGTATTATATTGAACAAACCCCTTTGAGCGTGCTCGGAAATGAATTTCTTAAACGCGATTTTATATTCGACGAAAGACCTCGTTTCACTGCTATCGTATTTGTTCGTGATCAAATCAATATTGTACAAATATTATTAATAGATCACCGTTTATGCACGTAATTACAGATTCGGAGGTTGGTCTAGGGATGAATCGGCGGACGTTTTAAAATCGCGCGTTATTTTTATAGATAGTCCTTGCAAACGGGTAAATTATATACAATATAAACCTTCTTTGCATCCAGATAAAACGAAATAAACAAGGGCGCCGCAGTTCAAACAAGGGCGTGTCCCGCATTTTCGTCTTTTCAAAACGGCCATTGTACTTTTCCGCTTTCGATTTTTCACTGCGGTCGTCTGGCCCGAAGAGAATGGTAACCGTATTTTCCTAGACCGCCGTACATTTCGTACTCGACGGAACGAGCAAAACAAAGGAGACTATTATTTCCCCTCTCTCGCCGTATTTTAATTGAAAATATTTATTAACAAACCGCGTCCACTATTCATATATTCTTTATGGATTATGAGTTTTCGTATTCGTTCGGTTATTGTGTATCGATTAGATAGTCAATCGGCCGCTGTTAAATATTTAATTTTTATTTGTTTACTTATATAGCGTGACAGGTGGCGAGTTGTTCGAAGACATCGTAGCAAGGGAGTTCTACAGCGAAGCGGACGCGTCTCATTGCATCCAACAGATACTGGAAAGTGTAAACCACTGCCACACGAACGGTGTAGTTCATAGGGATTTAAAAGTGAGATCCTTTTTCCTTGTTCATTATTTATAACTTCTCGTCCTCTTTGTAGTACATTGTTGTGTTGCTTTCTTACTAGTGGCGTGGAAACGAACGGACCGCGTGCGGCGAAGTTTCCCCGACTATCCCATTGTATTGTAATCTTTTACTGTGAAAATAGAGACGGTACAAAAGAAAATCATGTTTGTTTGACGAGTTACAAAACACAATTTCTTTATTTCCCCGGGTTTCTTCGGGTTTACGATCGACTCGCGAGGTGTGCCGCCGCCGGCCGAGGCTCGTAATATTTTCCTCCTCTCGGAGGACAACGTCCCGCGCGCGTTAAACCGTCGGCCGGACAGAACGAAAAAAAAAAAAAAAAAATGAACCCTATTCATAAATATCTATCACAATATTTTGACAGGACCTACAAATTAAAAGTAATTTCGTTAATTGGCATATGAAAAACGCTTAATATTTCACGAAGTTTGGAGGCGAAACAACTTTTTTGACGACCAATAGATCGATACAGATCGTTATTTATTTATATTTAATTGGACAAAGTTTATTTAATTCCCGAACGAAATAATTTAGGTATATCGGCGGTAGTAATAGGTCCTTTACGGGGAAAAATGAGAACATGCATTTTTAACTCGTCCGCAAACTTCTATATAGTTATTATTTATTTTTTTCCACGCTCGATTACACAATATATTGCGTGGCGTTTCGTAGCGGGTATTTTAATCGGCAAGGAATGTATTTTGTCGCGGCGAAATGGATCGAGTTTCAAAAATATTGCATATTAATTTGTAATCAACACTACTAAACGAACAATTATTATTTATAAGAACCGTTACCGGAGTATACGAGTATCTGACCGAAATGAAATGTATTAATAAACTACCTAATGACTGAATTTCAAATATGTGTACCAGGTACTTATATAATATTCTCACTAATAATTACGTGTGTTTTACGCGCTATTTATTTTATTTTTTATAGGAACTAACAGAATACCTTACCTAAACTAAAAACAAAACATTAAATACCTAATCATTTGAAAATGCAATTTGTTCGCAGTTACGCGCTTGAATGGGTAAAAGAAGAGCAGGTTCCGTTTTATAAAAACAATAAATAATATGAAATTTAGTCGCGAATATGATCGTTTCAAATATTTTCGGTTTCCATATTAGATAATCGTAATGATTTTATTGAAGATTTTCGATTTTCTATGTTTCTATTCACTAATAGTAATTATATAGTATTATCGACGAAGCCTACGTAAGAGCCATCGTTTTGATATTATTTTCTATCTTTATTAAACGTAAAGATATATCGTAATAATTTCGCGGCAAAAGCTCGACGTTTGAAGTATAGATTTGAAAACCAAAATCAGGTTGTATATATTTATATGAATGAATATATTATTACATCGAGTATTCGAATGACATTTTTTCGGGACTATAATTTTTTGCATTTTTCATCGGAACTTTTTTGACGTACGATATCATCGCATCTCACGTCCGTATGTATCGAACTATTAATGTTTATTGTTTTCGCAAAGCATCGTTTACTTTCGTCCTGATTATTGTTGATATAACAATCGCGTTTGTCGAACTGTTGCAATCGCGAGACGTAAATACTATTTACGTTTTACTGCGTTGCGCCTCGAATTCGATCTCACGATGATACCGCCATATCGTTAGAAATAAGTTCCATTTCCAATTGGGCGTGAAATCACATACCGATGTAGAAAAACGAAAATTCAAAGTATAACGTTCGAATAATGAATCGAATTATTATAATATCTATCCTCCACTGTAACGGATTCGAAACATCAAAAGGTGATGTTAACTAGAAACAAATGTAATATTTTTAACGAGAAATCCTATTAATAGTTTAGACGATTGTGTATTGCATTTTCTCGATATCTGTTTATACTTGATTTGGAAAACAGCCAGTTTCGTAACAAAAGTTACTAAATTTATATATAGATGATGTAAAGATATTAAATATTGAAGGATAGGTGTCTAAAAGTGATTTAGAAATACAGTTTCATTCAGAATACAGTTCCTGTTGAATCGAGTTTGTCCGTATATTTCTCAAAAGCTCGATTACAATAGGTGAGCGATTGGAAAAAAAGTCAAATGATATTATAATAATTAAACGTGGTGTTTGATGAGATTTAAAAAAACCACTATAAAAAAATATTAATTTATTTGATTTTATAGCCATAATTTATCGTCGACGATTCCGCGTTATTTTGGATATTATTTGGAAGTATTGTTTTATTTTACACAATTTATAATTTTTATACCAATGGTCTGGTATATATCCAAGGATCATCTGTAATTTTCTAATTATGCTTCGAAAGCATAGAAATATTTGTTTTTCCTTTTCTTTTTTCTTTTTTCTTTTTCACGAGTGTTTAAAATCTTTATTTTACAAAAATCGACAGGATATCCGGTTTCAATAGTGGTCACAGTTGATTTCGATTACATTAAATAACATTTTCAACTTTCGGACGTATAATATTACGTGCGATTAATTACAACTCGTTCTCGAACACGACAAATCACTTAAGGATATAAATAGGATATACGTTTTTATAAAATACATTTAGTCCTGTGGCCGATTTTCAATTTCCAAGTATACTCGGCGGATATCGCGCTGGACTTTCAAGGATGCTTCCACGAAAACGGCAGTAAATACACGTTTTTGAGGGACACAACTCGGTAATACTTTATAACTAATCAATACGACACTGGTTTGTGTTGACGCGTGAGCACACCGAGATTATGAGTCGGCGGTACGCCCGCAAGACCGTTCGCCGAGTCACTGAAAATCTAGTTTCCGCAAGGTTTTTTTTTGTACTTTTTAAGTTTACGGTTCTTAAGGAAACCGTTCTCGTACTCGTCTAACTTTTTTCATTAACTAAATCGTGCCCATTTCCAAAGCTTGACGTACGTCCTTAGTCGCTCTCTCACTCGCCACTTTATTAAGTCTGTCCGTATACATACGTTTTTTTTTTGTCTCGGAGCGACTCTTCTCACTCGGCCGAGAAACGATTTAGTTTTTACATTTTAGATTGTAAACCCGACAGATACGAAAACGAATTGAAAATATGAAAGTCGAGTGTTGTCGCGTGACCGTTTATATTTCTTTAGATAAAACGAGTTATTTTGTGCGTGCGTGTTTTAGCTTGGAAATTGAATGCGCAAGATTAACTTCGAGTCGTTTAACTCGACGTTGGAATTCCAGAATATCTGTCACCGTGATTTTTTTTCATATCAACGTAAACATAGAACGGTAACTAGCGATCGGAAGACGGCATTAAATGCATTTTCGTCGCGAATATTAGCAAAACAGAGACGTTATATTTCCGACTAACTCGGAGTCAGTAATCAAACCGAAGAGATCGGCTTCTTATCATCATGTGCGTACATTAGCCCGATTCCAAACGATTGTTGTGTAGGTCGTCGTCTCGAAATATTATGTCGCTGGTTTATTTAAATTCTCTAAACGTGATGATTTGTTTAGTGCGTTCCGTTGATCCGTTCGGATGATGAAATATAAGAGACGCCTTTTGCTCTCGTAATTATCGCGATAAATTAAATTAAATTAAAAACAAACTATAAATCCGAGAGAATTTCCAATAACGCCCGCGTGTTTCGACGGTGTCTTCTCGGGTGTACTAAATTTTCTCTGACCGTTTGATTCGAGCGCGCCGCGACGACGCGTTCTACGCAAGTGTTGTGTAATCTTTGAAAGTCGACTCGAGAATGACGTTTTTTCCGCCGCCGTCGTAAAAAGGGATTATTTCGGTAACGCATAATTCACGTACACGTACCACAGTCGTGTGCAGAACAGTCGGGGGGTTAACCAGAGGTTAATACTAATCCTGTATTAGCCGATTTACATAAAATAACCACTTCCTTAGCGGCGGTCGGCCGTAATTGTAAAGACACACAATAATTACGCGCGGATAGGTGCGATTATAAGTTTTGTTTATCGCCGTGCTACGGTTTATCACTGGCCCGTCGTTGCTGGCACGTCTCCTGGCCCCCGCGGTGATGATAAACAAAATAACGCTAACATGTCGTTAAACACTATAAATATTTAACCTACATAAGACGTACTCCGCGACGAGGAGATAAACACCGCGTTTCCGTCCCCCCCCCCCCCCCACTCGTGTTGCGCGACTCGTGAGTCGCTATGCGAAAGTAAGACTAATGACTTTTCCGTCTATTTTCTAGCCGGAAAATTTGCTACTGGCCAGCAAAGTCAAAGGCGCGGCCGTCAAGTTGGCCGATTTCGGGCTGGCCATCGAGGTTCAGGGCGATCAACAAGCGTGGTTTGGCAAGTCGAAACGTTTTTTTTTTTTCCTTTTCTTCCTGTCATTATAATAATATCCGCCGCGTGTCTGTACAGGTTTCGCCGGGACTCCGGGCTACCTATCCCCTGAAGTACTGAAGAAAGAACCCTACGGGAAACCCGTCGACATATGGGCATGCGGTTGGTCGACACGACGTGTGACGGCGCCGGAAATATAATTTCTAATCGTCACGTTTTTGTTCTTTAGGCGTAATACTTTATATATTGTTGGTCGGATACCCACCGTTCTGGGACGAAGATCAACACAGATTGTACGCCCAAATCAAAGCCGGCGCTTACGACGTAAGTATTTCAGCCGAATAATATACGTATTTTCCGAAAATAATAATATATAATCGATTCAGCCCCCTAGTGCCGAGATTATTTACGAAAAAATAAAAACAACGGTTTTAACTCTGAATGAATCGCGACGTTAATAATAATAATTATTATACGAGTGAACGCAGCAGTTGTGTTTGTATACAATTCGACTGCGCGGACAAACATTTGCGTTTTGGAAAACAGATCAGACCGAGCCTTGGGAGTTTTCATTCGGTCCGAACGAAATCGTTTACTATAAAGTCGTCGAACCGTTTTAGAGTAATTAACTGTCGCAAAAATATCGCGCCCGTGCGTTTACGTTTTAACTTTTCAAAACGTTATACGAAACACAATATACCTAGTGACAAAACGTTAGCATATTATATCATAACGTTTCCGTTTTCGTCTGAGAGTGTAATTGGTTTTTTTTTTTTGTATGATTTCATGTAGTACCCATCGCCCGAATGGGATACAGTTACGCCAGATGCGAAAAATCTAATTAATCAAATGTTAACCGTGAACCCCGCCAAACGGGTCACGGCGTCCGACGCACTCAAACACCCATGGATTTGCGTAAGTCTAAAACATTTTTATGGTTTTTTTAAAGTTTTTTTTTCTCTTCTACTGTACATAATATATTTATTATAACAATGATCATGTATACCCCAAAGGAGGTAATCAAACCGAGAATAAACCTACTGAGGTACAGGAGACGACCGAATCGTGAGTAATTTTATCCCCTCCCCGAAACATGACTAATTCCGCTGACGTTCATTAATCACGTCGACAATACTCGTTTCCGTTACGCGGAGTCGATAATATTTACATTATCGTCGCGTAAGTACGTACCATATAAACGAGCCGAGAAAAACGACAGAATAACTCTTTCACATAACAGTGGTCCCATTTTTTTTTTTTCGAGACCAACGTCGTAATACAATATTATATAATTTATAATAAATATATAAACGAGCATGCATCCGAAATCGAAATTTTCTACGGAAAACTACTGAAAAACTTTGAAATCAAACCGAAAAACCAAACTTTGAAATCAAACCGAAAAACCATTTGGTCATTTTTGTCGTTTGTCTGTTTGTTTTTTTTTTCCCCCCCTTTTCAAACAGACCCTTCCCTCCCCCCCACCCCGTTGTTTCTTAACCTATTCGTGTTATTGTTTTATGCCATGTTAATAATAATCATATCGAACTTCCAATAATCAACTTTTAAGAAAGGCACGTTTTCTAATGGTACCACACGGTCGTCGTTAATAATAATAATACGCGCATACGCGCGTGTACATCGCGTGGACAATAAATTTATTGAAAACACCCCGCCACGTCCCATGTGTCTCACGTGTGTGCGTTCAACATTATACACGTACACACGACGTAACTACGTTCCATTTTGGGTTTTTATGAACGTTTCGCATGCGAACGTAACATCTTGAGTATTCGTAATGTAATTCTGATGGCCCGTTGTGTTTCAGTATCGTGAGAAAGTTGCCTCGGCTGTACACAGACAGGAAACGGTCGACTGCTTGAAGAAGTTCAACGCCAGACGGAAATTAAAAGTAAATAATTCTTTTTAGATAATTAATCGCGTTTTAACGATGTCGAGCGCAAATTGAAACGAACGTTTCGTGTGTTGTTGGCAGGGTGCCATTTTGACGACAATGTTGGCCACAAGGAACTTCTCCAGTAAGTATGATGTACACGGTAAGTGCCTCAGGAACCTCAGACCAATTACGTGTGAATGAATATATACATATATATATAGGTGAAGACGTGTTATTATTATTTATTTATTATTATAATTTTTTTTTGTTTTCGTAATTCTTAGAATTGTTTTTTTTTTTTTTTTATTTTAATTAGATACACCGAACATAAGTGTACATAAAAAGTTGGTTTGAAACACGATTTAGGTGTTTACGAATGGGTAAAATGGCACTGTATATAAGCTATAATTTATTGGTGTACCCCTCCGAATTGCAAGAAAAAAAAAAAACCATCGACTTTTTCAAGGGTTTGTGTTTGATGTGAAAGTAGCCGAAATGGGATTTTAGGATTTAACACGCTCGCGTTATTTCTTTTTTTTTTTTACCCATTTATATTTTATATATATTTCTTATCCTACAGACCTCATTAACGGGTCGGCATTAGTTTGTTGACATTTATAATATCCATTATCGGTACGCGAATGCACCGATATGATGATTATAATACGTTCTCTCATACCTATTTTTTTTTATTTTTCATCCACTGCCCTATTAGTATGCTATGTATGAATATATATAATATTATATAGGTATAGTGCTACGTATTCGACATTCATGAATAATATCATAAAAAAAAAACAAACCCTTATGTATTTGTATGAATTTGTCTGAAAACAGTAACAGCTATACATTTTTACCCCTTATCCTGAACCCCGTTGTAGCTGCATGCCGTAGGTTTTAATGACTAAGGACGAGAAATACAACATCCTGAGGTATAAATAATTAAAATTACTTTTGTTAAATCGCATCGTTTTCTTAAACGACGAGTAAACGTTCAAATCTTTTAACGTTCGAAATTAATGAACGGGCGGTCTCATTAATTCAATTTTTACGGCGTTTCGTACAACGGACAAGTACGATCGATTATTTTGAACAATTCAAATCGCGTAACAGAGATAGAAATCGCGAGTGAGCCGGAAACCACAAAATCAATGCGCTTCGTCCCGGTTTTACATATTGTAAAACTAACCGATTAGATTAAGAGGCAGCCTTCTCCGAAGTTTTATCGTCATAAACGTTTATTGTCGTTTGAAGTTAATTCTTGTTTACTTTTTATGCTCTCGAGGTTTTCGAGGCCTTCGGCTCATAAATACGTTATTATTTTAGTATCACCACTGCTCACCGATTACACAACACTAGTACACGAGTATAGAGTATATTATATGTTTCTCATCATTCGCTTAAATATTTTCTCAAAAAGTAATTTTTATATTTTCGAGTTATTTCATACGTGCCAATACGTAATAAGTATACTACTCTTTATGTAATACGTACAAAACATATTTCAAAATAATAGCAATACAAGTTAAAATCGTTGAAATCTAATAACTTCGGATCAGGCGGTTTAAGTGTATTTAAATAATTATCCTTTGGAACGGGAAGAGTCCTTTAGGACGGGCTTCGAACAATATCATACCTTATTTGTGAACAATACTACGCGTGTGTTATTATTATGATATAATGTACACGAGTAAGCCGGCTTTTACATAAAGTAATAAAATTCGTTTAATCTCCTTTGCAAGAACAGTGCCCGTGTTTCTTTGGATTTCATCAAACAAATGATTATCAAAAAATAAATATCGTTAAAATTCAAAAAAAAAAAAATCGTAAGACATTAAAATATGTGCGAATCGAACAAGTTTGACGCATCTATCGATATAGGAGAGCAGGTGACTGCTGAAACGCCGTTGTCAATAACGATTATACTTGCCCAGTAATGATTTCTACGTCAGTTTGCATATTGTTAAAAGCGAGCCGTCGCTTTAAGGTGTCGGTAAAATCTATTCATAATTTATTGGTGAAACCCTAGAAGTAAAACTAGAAAACGTTACGCTACGTTTTTTTTTTTTTTTTTTATCGTTGTTTTTGTTTGTCTTACACAAAAGTCCGCGAGAACAAACCCAACTATAGATAATATTTATCTGCCGCGATTCACGTAGTAGCACCCACCCATTAGTACATTCACCCGAACGAACGCACCTCCCATAACCGCCGTGTAGCCTAGGCACCGGCGACGTTTTATTTATTCATTTAAATAAAATACCGATGAACTCTCGAGTATATAAAACATTTGTTTACCATATAATAATAATACCGTTATTGTTATATTATATGATAATCTGATGTATTAATTCATTGCAGACGTGCCCCCGAACCCCAGTTTTTTTTTTAACCGGAACACTAACGTACCTTTACGCGCAAACCTTGAAAGCGCATAAACGATACCTATTTGTCATGCGATTGTTTCCAACACGATTTATTTATGTGATTTGTACAACGAACTCGGTCGGGACAAACAATATGCGAGCCGTGCGCCGTTCGGTTTTTCACACTGCAATAGAGCCACACCGATTAGACCCGGACGAGGGCGCACCCAAGAGGGGGGGGGGGTGGTGTATCCTCCTAAAAAAAAGTTGGTAATATTATTGTGTTGTGTTATACAACAAGTGCAGTGTTTTACACTTTATTAATGCGGGCTGCATATTATTGCACAAGCGTGTTTTCAGATTTTCGTACATATTTAAAAATAAACACTATAACTGTTTAAAAATGATTTTACTTGGCCCCCGAAAAAATCCTGGGTGCGCCCCTGGACCAGGACGTCGGAGTTTGAACGCAATAAGTATTATGGGTATACGTACTTTCGTGCGTGGGTACTGTACGATTCGAAACCGCGACGTGTCGTCGAGCGATTTGCGAAGCGAGAAAAACGTTTTACGGTCTTAGAAAACCTACGGTATCCCAATACCTTTTTAGGTATTTGACCGAATGTAATGCATTTCGTTTATTACGAGCAGTCACACCGTTGCGTAGAAAATATGACTTGCGTATTTTCGAATCGAACGGGCAGCGTTCGGCAAACGTTTAAAAATACAATGGGGTCGCCACTTTTTTTTTTTGTGAAACGTCTGATTGTGAAATAATATTGTCAAACGACGTAAACATTTTGAAAAGGCTGAGGTTCCGTACGAGGCGCTTACTCGACACGTATAAATATATATATATATATTATATATATTTATAAAATAAAAAATAAAATAAAATACACACTGTATTATTACGAATTGATGAATATAAAAAAACATAAAAAAAAAAAAAAATCGAATACATACACTACGTGTTTATTATTACTGTTTTTTATTTATATAATTATTTGTCGGGCATTGAGTAATTGATGTTGAGAGCACATTTTTATGTTCATCAGACGACTAATATATATTATATATTATCACAATACCTGTAAATTATTTTTTTTACCTTTCATCATTTGTTTTGTTTTTTGTGATTTTATTTGTTTTCGTTCACTCTTCCCTGTACTCTTCGCGAATATTCTATAAACGCACTACACTTCTATACCTTCTTCAAAAAAACTACCATAAAATTTTCCGGAACAGGAAGTGGTAAGACTGTATCTATAACAAATATATATTTATATTTTTGTTCCGATTTACATTAATATTTTTATTTATTTATTTTTTTTGTGGACGTCATTGTTTTGGCATTACGAGTCTTTTTTGGGCGTTTGCTTTAATTTTATTTATTACTCTAGAATATAAACTACATGTTATATAGACGTTGTATATTTTGATATTAATTTTAATTTAATTCTAATACACCTTTGGGTTGTTGTTGAGTCGGGCAGATGATTTTTTTTATATCAATCCCGACACTTATTTTTGTTACGCTTTTCCAAAACGCATGTGTTACTATTACTATTACTATTACTATATATAAATATATATTACTATTATTGTGAATTACCTATCTATATAATATACCCACGACAAAGCTTCTTTTTATTTATTTATTTTTTTTTTTAAACATAATAAATAACGGCACGGATTTATTTATTAATACTTCGTATTTGATTTAATGTTTGCATACTAATGTTATATTAACGACGCACTTAGATTTATTGGTATTATAGAATTTCAAAGGCATGATAAAAATTACAATCGATGCATTTTTAAATACCTATTATTATTATTTGTCATTCGACATTCGACTTTTGATCATTATTATTGTCTCATACGGTATTGTAATTCAACTAGATATAATTTACTAATTATTAAACTATAGTCAAATCCGTTTCTTTTAATTACTAAACCGCGGCGTTTTAATTTACAATGCTAACGCGAGTTATAATAATATGTTGAAACGTACCTACCGCAGTAGGTAGTTGACATTCGTTTTGAAAGAAAAAAAATTCAACGTAAATTCTAACGCTTTAATCTCGTGCGAATAGTTCATTATTAAACGTTCACAGTAAATTGTTTCTATATCGTATTAAAAATTACGTTCGCACTTGTGATTTTGTTTTTCATTTGTTTTGTTTTGTTTTTTTTTTCAATGGTTTTTTAGCAAGTCCTTTAAGATTTAATTTTGCTCATAAACAATTATTTGCAATTTATACATTACATGTTTCGTTTTAAACGGTTGAATTTTTCACACTAATAATAATTATAACATTTTTGACTTCAACATCTATTAGAATAAATTTTTTTATTTTTATTTTTATAATGTATCTATGATTCATTTTTTATTATACGACGATATATAACTCGAACTAGAAGTTGAAAACCAAACAATATACAATTAATTAAATTGAAATCGCGTTACATCGATATCGTATTACAGTACCTCGTGTTGTTTAAAATTGATTGTATTTCATTTCATTTTTTTTTTTTTCGTAACATAATATAGACAGATATGAGTAGATAATACATTTAATTGTCGTATCTATTACTTAAACTATCGTATTGTTTACACGTTTATCATAGTCGTTTAATCATCGCCCTAACCATTAATTAATATAACGGATAACTCATTTTCAAGTTTTAATAATCAACTATTGCCCGAGTCATATTTATTTTAAAATTATTTCTTCAATTAATTTTTTTCACCTCTATGGTTAGGGTGTGATATTTTCCTTCGATCGTTTTACAAACAATTTATTGAAAATAGAATTGTATTTATTTTAGCCTAAATAATATTACAACAGTTATGTTTTACTGAACAATTAAATGTTTTAATATTTTTCTTAAGTAATCTATGAATTATACTTACCATAGACGTTTGGTTTATTTTCATTATATTTTTTATTTATTTATTTTTTGAATATTATTAGTAGATCTAAATTTTTATTCTAGCCAGAACTTTCTCTCTCTATCTATATATATTATATGTACATTATAATGGTTTTCAACTCGATTATAATAAAATATATATATTTTATAAATTAGTAATATTATTTTATTCTGTTAGATGTTGTACTTTTATTACTAATTGGTATTTAAAAATAATTTCCAGAATCGATTTACATTGTACCTAATGATCGTGCGTTGTTTGTTAGGTCGCAGTATTGTAACAAACAAAAAAGGAGACGGTTCTCAAGTGAAAGAATCGACCGAGAGCAACACGACAATAGAAGACGATGATGTCAGGGGTAAGTAAACACAAACGAAATGGATATTATGAAATCTGTTAAAGATTTTAAAATATTCCAGTGTTTTTTTTTTTTTTCCATTTCATAATATCGCATAATCTCTCTCTCTCTCTATATATATATACACATACCTATATATACCTATGTTTATAAAAATTACTCTTTTTAAACTTATAATATTTCGCCTTAAAATAATATGCATGTGTTCACATTTAATAAACAAACGTAAATTAATGTCAGACACATTTTTGAAGATCTAAATAAACAAATGTTAACAATATACGTACACCTCCTAATCGCCTACGTATCTATAATATAGATGGCGATAAATAATAATGAATATTTTAACGCGCTCTCGACCGCAAAACGTCGTACTGTCCTCTATATAAACATATATTTTAGTTTCCCTTCGAATAACTTTGCGCGCGTAATAATACCCATTTACTATATAATATATTACGTTCGAATTAAAGACGCGAAGACGAATGTCGTCGTTCGTGATATTATATGCTCGTGTAATAATATTATAATATTACAACGAACACGAACTCACTGAGGAACGTGAACGAGATAATAATAATAATTGTCATTAGTTATTTATTTCGAACGAAAACAATCTACTGTAACAACGAACCGATATAAATCATATATATATATATATTTATATTTATTTATTTATTTATTTATTTATTTATTATTATCCCTGTAAATATTTAATGTTTTATAACACCCCAGGCTGCTTGCTTGTAAATAAAAGCAGTGTGACGCTTACACTATTTAGGAACATACACACACACACACACACACACACACACACACACACACACACACACACACAACACACATAAAACACAACATACACACACAACACACACACACATTAGGATTAGAATAAATAAACGCTCTGCGAACACGAATATTACCGTCGATGATTATCATCTCGAATACAGACTAATTATTTAGGTATTACGTTTCACTACGACACGTCCACCGATATTATTATTCAGCATGACCATTCTCCAGCTATTACACGTGACATTATATATACATATGATATTTAGAAACCCGGCGTAGGCGGTTTTTATTTTTTTTTTTTTTTTTTATACTCGTATTATATGTATTATGCATGCGTAGGGAATACACCACCCCCGACTTGTTTGTAACCCCTATCTGTAAACACATTACTATCCTAACAAAAAAAAAAAAAAACAAAAGCAATAACAAAGACAAACAAACAAAAAGATCGCATACCGTTACCAATTTGTCACGACTCCAATATGAAAAGTGTGTTTTTCTCTTAGAGGACAAAAAAGGGACTGTGGACCGGAGCTCTACAGTAATTGCCAAAGATGCGGAAGGTAAATATCAACAATGATATAAAAACAACCATTATATTTTTATCCAAGAAAACAACAATAATACATAATATGAACGCGGAAACGTGGATTTTTGTTTGTTTTATTTTTCGAGTCGCGACGCTCGAGAAGCGAAAAGCTTTATCGAGAGAAACAGTCGTTACTGTATTATTATTATTATTATTATACGTCTAATATATACTTCTATTTATTCGATTCCGATTTAACTGACAGTATAATAATAGTTGATATTTTCCGCTTTCACGTCGATTTATATACACATATAATACTAATATTATATAATTATATAGTACTATGTACTGTGGTATATACTATATACATATATATAATTTATAATAAATATATATATATCAGTGGCGTGTTCGGGATTTTCATTCGGGAGGAGTGGAGGGGTCGACTAAAATTTAAACCGTCCACGAACTTTGCGAACGTCTTACGAACAATAACGTATAATTCTAAATCGACTGTTTACGTATAATACACGTGTATTACTCGATTTTTGTTTCGATAAATAAACCCATATAATATTAATTAATTCGTCAAATGTATGATATACTCGTATATTTAAAACGGAGCGGTGTCGATCATTTTTTGAACGTTCATAGTGTAAATTTAAAATCGACTATAATGATTTACGGTACGACCGACGGGACGTAAAAAAATAAATTTCAAAAGAAGGATCGGAAAAAGGATAAAAAGTCGAGACGAAAAGTTCAAGCACGCCACTGATGTATGTATACGACAGTGGCGTAGTTACGGGGGGGGGGGTGTAAAAAGATATTTTAATTTGTACATAATAAATATTGTTATGAATATATTATATAGAAATTAAAATTAATAAAATAACTTATTTAAATAAATTAACCTGTGAATTTACACTCCCCTCGGAAAAAAATTCCATCTACGCCACTGGTATGCGATATACTGATGTATGCGTGTAAAATCTATTATATCCACGTGATAAGTATACATATTATAATATTAGCTTTATAAATACAACATTACAATATCAATAAGTATAACAATATGTAAATTTATTAATAATATCTATAACGCTAACGTGTTATGACGCGATCGAATTGTGTACTGTGTTGTAATATGCATTGTTTTGTCGTTTCGTCAATATAATCGATACGCGTGTATATTTATACGCGTAGCGTTTAGAATCAAAACCGACTGTAAATACGTTTTTTCTCCGGCCGGTTTTTTCCCGTCTAACACGACCGCGTGCGCGAAACCGCATCCCCAGGATGCCCAGGATGTTCCACGCGCACGCAATAACCGTTTTCGCAAAACAGTCAATTAACTCGGCGCCTACTACTAATAAAACATTACTATCACTCGACTCGGTCGTCAAAGACACACAAAATGTCGCAGCGTTTCTCGACCTTTTTTTCGCGTATATTAGGCGTGCAGCCTTTTATACCGATTTGACAGCCCGATTTTTCTCCGCTTCTTACTAACGTTTTTTTTTACGTGCTAGTCCTGTGACGATTCGTTTGAATACGCTGCACGCGACGACGTGCAGAGTCGATAGATGTGTGAAATTTTTTCAAAAAAAAAAAAGAGAGAGTTCTTTGTTCGTGTGACGAAATGTTTGACTACCGTCAGTAGTTAGTTTTGATTGCGATTTTCGTCGCGATTAAAACGCGTTCGAAAGTTTTGTACGAATTGACCGCGGACGGTTAGCTTACCGTAGCCGTTTTTCTTTCCGAGCTGGTCGAGAAACGCTCGTGTTTTTAGTGTCGTGTCGTGTCGTACGCCCCGTCGGAGATCGTTGTTACAACGTGTCCGTTGTTTAAGGAAATGCCGCCGGCACGCCGCCACCGTCTCCTGCGCTGTCGACCGCCTCTTCCGTCGGGAGCGTGCTGGGCTGCTTCAAGAGTACCTCGTCCACGTCTTTCGGATCCAAGACGAATAGTAACAAAATGTCGATAATCACCACCGCCAACCCCCAAAATGTCATTGCTCAAGGTTAGAGAAGCGCACGGTCTCGTGTCTTGAACACAACGTGTTTTTTTTTCTGGTTTTTTTTTTTGCCCGCCTCCCCCGCGACGCTTCCTTATTACGACCATCGTAATATCGTAACGTTTGTGTACGCTATAACAAACCGCTCCACAAAATAACATCAATAATGATCGATTGTATTAACCGCGCGATCGTCCTGTTTTTACCCGGAAAAATTGAAATTAACATCCGTAAATCCCAGGTGACAAATCGTTATCGGTTTCAAACAGTAGTTCAATATTATGCGTTTTTATCGGAGTAAAAACCGAACGTTCGCGCTTGCAAAACTTTACGTCCTGCCCGTAGTCTCCTCGTTTCGATTTTCGACTTTTCTCTTTTAAACATCGTACCGCGGGTACACCATGCCCCTTGTACGACCGTAGCGTACGCGTGTTTTCGAAATGATTTCAAAACTTCAACGCGCTACGGATATTTTCTGAGTTATAAGTCTCAAAGCCGAACGAGTCACGACGGTTTTTCTTAGATCCTACGAGCAATCTATTTTTTTTTGCAAATCTCGCGAGCGATTTAACTAATGCGCCGAAACGACGACGGATACCTCGAACGCGTGTGTTGGGCGCGATTCATAATGATTTCCCGTTAGGCACAGTTCGCGAACGTTTCGTGATATTCGGACGCGATGACGTCGACGTCGAGAGTTATTACGACCGCGTTTTTGCGGACGCCGACTAGCCCGGTTTCCACTTACCCACGTGTATCCGCCACGCGAGGTATTTACGTCTGCGATGAGTTGCACGGTGCATCGTGTGCGTTTTTTGGATTTTTGTTTTTTACCGTCCACATTAACCGTTTGACCATTTTTTCTTCCTTTTTTTTACTAAAACACTCGAGCGGGTACCTCAGATTGTCATCGATATGATTTTTGTCTGAAAACACTAACGAGATCAACGCACGTCGCGGTCCCAGCAATAGGAAACGGTTTGCATTCGAGATTTTTAACCACGTTTGACTAAACGATCCTCTGTCCAGCGTTTTCTTACGATTTCGACGCGTCATCGAAACCGACGAATTGTTCATTTCTACGACGTCGCAGGCAAACACGAATAATTATTCACTAATAGGCCAGTGACAAGTCTACTGTCTAACAGCGATTCTCGTGGTTTGAGTTTCGAACGAACGCAATAAAGCTGAAAAGCGATAATGGATACCCTCTACACGTTATACAAGTATTAGAATGACGATTAAACGCGCGACCGTTTTTCGTTTCTCGAATTGATTTCCCGTCACGATGACCTAAATCGTATCGAAAACAAGATTTATTTTCCGACTCGAAGAAACGCGCGCAGCCTTTAATAGTATAATTATTTAGGTGCGTCGTCGTCGTTCTATTTAACGACGAAAACCCGAAAACCTCCGCGTTTATAGAAAACGTACGCGCTGATCATCGATCATTATATTTTATTCTCGTATATTTACACAAACATAATGCTGCGACTATTAGATACGACGTTTATAATAATAATCTATTACATATTTCAAGATGGCTTTCTATTTATATTTCATTATATCGTGAATATGCGGTATAATATAGGACACCGAGACATATTTTTACACTCTTACTGAACTTTCTACGCATCAATAACGTGTACATTTTTGTTTTTTTGAGTATATTAGTAAAACCTTTTATACTATAGATAATCTACTGACCGCTGTACAGATTCTTTTTTCTTCTTCTTTTATGAACTTAACGATTGAGTTATAATAACACGATGTATCGCGTCAGTGAGTTTTTGACGAAAAACTCTTCGAGGAATACAAGGATCTCTGAGTCGATTCGTATGAAAATGGTTGAAAAAATCCTTACCTTACTCTCTTTTATCTCTCTCTCTCTCTTGGGTATTCGGGGTCGGCGACCCTAGTCCTCGATGTCCACTCGACTCGGTCGCTTCGTTCGCGGCGCCCTCTTCACAAACACCAGCCGCGTTCGTATCGTTCTTCAACGCCTCGCACGACCTCTTTTTCGGTCTTTCTATTGCTCTCCACACACACACACACACACGTCCTCGACACTCTCACCGCCTCCTCCGTCTCTTAAAACTCGTCTCCGCCGCTATCGAAATCTATTCTCTCGTATTTTCTTTGCTACCGAGGCCCCTGGATTTTTTTTTTTTAAATTTTCGTTTACGATTCGATGATATACCCACCAGTCGTGTTTTGGTCTCGTTGGTTTGTCTCGCCCGTGTTCGATATAATCGATCGACATCAATACGTTCGAAAAAAGTTTGTCTCCATTGTATAATCGTTCAAATCTTTCGAATCATTCGATTCTAATCGACGGTTTCATGTCGACGGGATATGGTCCCGTGCGAGTATACACAGAAACACGTTTCTCGTGAATTTTCCCAGATCTTCCTGTATACGCGCAGTTTCGCTCGGCGGTGTAAAGTTGCGAAGGCGGAATTCCGTCTATCGAAAACACGTGTGTAAAAATAACGTTTGCACAGTTGTTTTATTTCTCGTATCGCATTTTAAATGCGCACCACGTCACACACACACACACACACACACATATGTATACTTACGTGTTATTAAATATTTCACTGTTATTTTTCATATAATAAATTATGAATTTTGTTTTCGACCGTTCGGTGCGTGCATTCCGCGCGACAACTGCGATATTATAATCGTTTTAACACTACTCGAACTCGTAAAGTGTTTTTTTTTTTTTAAATCATCATCATCATCATCATTACCACCATCATCGTCATCATCATCATTATCATCACCGTCAACACCACCACCACCACCACCACCACTACCGTAGTGTCGTTTCGTTGTAACGTTAAAAATCCAGTTGAATAAATTATTCGGTCGTGCGCTGCATTTTTCGACTCGCCGACTTCCATCGCGTAGGTACTTACCGTATGATAATAATATTACAACCGGTGAGTGATAAAATGAACTATCCTAAACACACGATAATAATATAGTACCGCCTACCACATACTATTATAGACACACATTCACATTTTATATATATATATATATATATATATATATATACGTATATAAATATTATATATATAAAACTCATATGAGTGTGTAAACACATTCGACATAATATCTGTACAGTACACACTTGCAGCAGTGTAGTAGCGCCTTTATTATGAGAATAATATTATTATAGTCGTCGTCACCGCGTCGTCGTATCGTAGCCTATTGCCCTTCCCCCTCCCCTCGCGTGT
>OX402532.1:1061136-1288102 GCA_948098885.1 Drepanosiphum platanoidis
GGATTTTTTATTTTGCATTTTTGACATTTTTCCAAGTGCGTTTTTATAGCATTTTTGACATTCTAAACGCATTAAATTCATAGCCCTAATGATTATTTTTATAAAATAATAATATCGTATTATGCGGCACTTATTTTTCCAAAGCCGGCGTCGACTCTCTCTCTCTCTCTCTCCTCCTCCTCTCTTTATGAATTATTATGATATCAGCTTTTGTGCGTGTAAATACAACGTCGTCGTAACGACTATTGTTTTGTGTTTCCAGGAAAATTTGCGATCCACACATGACAGCATTCGAGCCGGAAGCTCTGGGAAACCTATTAGAAGGCATGGAGTTCCATAAGTTCTACTTCGACCATGGTATAGTTTTGCTTTTTTCGCACACCATAGATTCAGCGACGAAAAAACGACGTCCGCAAGTGCACGGTTCACCAGTCGAGTATAGAATCTGTTTTGACAGTTTTAGGTAAGAATCGGGGCATCAACACGACGGTCTTGAATCCAACGGTGCATTTACTCGGCGACGACGCAGCGTGCATCGCATACATAATACTCGTGCAGTACATCGACAAGTGAGTCGTCCGTTTACCCATACTGCCACAGCAGGGGGGGGGTTATATTTTCGGGGCCCCCCCGTTCGGTGAAAATTTGAAAATTTTAATTCACTACGCGTGACAGACGACTGCTAATACAAATCGTTCGGTGGAATAATACAGAATAACGGTCTAAAATTAGTAAATACATTCGACTAATCAAGAGTCATTTTGGGACCGACACACAAACGAATAACGATCTCTCTATTATTAGATACATAATTAGATAGAGTTGGCAGTCGTCGTCGGTACGTTTGATCAAGGTATACACATAGCGCCTCGCGAATACATTTTAAGGGACATATTGTTATGCGGTCTTTGTTTTATTTGTTTTTCGAAAGGTCACCGGGCTCCGAGTATAAAAATTCTTGCTGGGCGCCCTTTGGTCCTTACGTCCGGGGGATCGTGCTCGCAGGTCGCACGAACTTCTGAATACCAAATTGAAAAAAAAAGCCCCGGGCAATCCTTTGTAATAATAATAAAATCGTCGTAAACGATTTGATTTCTGTGTTCCGCCAGACGAACGAGAACGTCAAAAACATCGGGTACGTTTCGAAAATCGAGTCGTCATCGTGCGAGGCTTTTTCAGGGAGCTCCGCATTATTTAACCACGGTTCAAACTAGTCCGACCTCGCCGAGAGGGTTTGGAAACGGACTTCGAGATCGTGCTTCCTGGTCGCACGAACTTCTAAACACCCGAACCCCCGATCGAAAAACAAATCTCTGGGCAATCCTGTGAAATAATAATAAAATCATTATAAACGTTATGATTTCTGTGTTCCGTTAGACGAGGGAACGTCAAAAACATCTGGTACTTTTCGAAAATCTTTCGTATTTCGAGACCTACCCCACTCACTCCGTCGTCATCGTGCGAGGCTTTTTTCGGGGGGCTCAACATTATTTGCAACCCCGGTTTAAACTAGTTCGACCTCGCCGAGAGTGTTTGGAAACGAACTTCTAAACACCGATAGAAAAACTAATCTCGTGTAATAATAATAAAACCGTCGTTAACGTTATGATTTCTGTGTGTTCCGCCAGACAAGGAAACCCCAGATCGCACCAGTACGAAGAGACAAGAGTATGGCACAGGCGTGACAATAAATGGCAAAACGTACACTCGCACCGGTCGTCGTCCGTCGCGTCCACCAGCAGCGCGTTCCCGCCGTCCTCCGTCAATAAATAACCGCGTTCGCGGCCGATTCACGTCGACGGTAACAGAACAAACAAAGAGGCCCACTAAAATAACAATGTTTTTGTTCCTTTTTTTCTCTCTCTCTCTCTCTCTCTCTCTCTCTATCTCTCTCTCTTTCTATACGTCTTTTTTTTTCTTTTTTCTTTAATTTTTCGTTTTTTTTTTCTTTTTTTTCTCTGTTTAATTTTGACTGATTTTAAAAAAAAAGTTGATGATATTGTTAACATTATATTATATACCTACTCTACGGTTATACATATATATATATATATACATATATGCATATATATAAATATATATATATATATATTATATACCTATATAATACACAAAACAACATAAAAACACTATATTATATAACTATAAGTTTGGCTAAATCGCTGCCAACGACAAAGATGAACAACAACAAACACAACAACAAGAGAGCTGTTTTGAAAAACAAACGATGATGATATAGTTTTCGAGATTGATAGGAATACAAAAAAAAAAAAACCCAAAAAAAAAAACAAAAAAAAAAAAAAAACCATACAAAAAAAATGTTACAAAAGGCACTTATAATATTATATTATGAAATTTCAAATTTGCACGTTATTATTATATATAATATGTAAAACGTCGAGATTTAAGACAGTTTTTTTTTTCTTTCCGTAATTTCGGCTTGGGCATGCCATATTTTTTAATAATATACTTCTTTCCATTTTTAATTTTTTTTTTTTTTTCAGTAGTTACCTCTACCCATCTGTGTATGTATATATATATATATACGATATATCTATATTATTATTATATACAATATATACTCGTAGTCAATTAAAAAAAAAAAAAAAATTAAAAATATAAAAAAAAAATTACCAATTATTTATTATTATTATTATTATATTTAATTGACTTTTTTTCAATCATTCGTTAAAATAATATCATAATAATATACATATATATATATTATCATACCTATATCTTAAATATTTCGTACAAAACATTGATTAAAAAAAAAAAAAAAACAATCATTATAACAACACACACAACTATACGTATATACCACGGGCCTATGGAAATAATATAACATATAAATATTAATTTATATAAATCAATTGTTTTTTTTTGTTTTTTTTTGTTTCGTTTTTTTATCGTCTTATTGTTTCCACGACGACGTATAAACACACGCGCGCGCGCGTTATCTCGTATCGTATTGTCGATCGTATAAAAACGTCGAGCCTAAAGATTTAAAATTAAAAAAGCGGTTTTTGTTTTTTAAAATCCCATTTACAATACGAATAAAACGAAAAGAATTTTCGCGTGTGATATTCGCGTAGCTCGTAATTTTCCTTTCTGTTTTTCCATTCTCTCTCTCTCTCTCTATTTATATATATATATATATATATATATATTAATACAAAATATTACAGTTGTGTATACATAAATCATATTATTAATATATTTGTATAAATATTTGTACGCGTTCCTAATACGAAATAACGTTTTTTTTTTCTGTTTTTTTTTTTTTTTGTTTTTGTTTTTAATTTAAATATTATTATAAAATAATTCTCGCATGTTATTCGTAAAAACGTCGTGTTTTTTTCCCTTTTCTTTTCGTATTGGATTTTTCGTACGTTTACATATTAATAATATATTCAAATTTACAACACACATATCTATACGTATTATGAAATTCGTCGTTTTTTTCAAAATATATAGCCAATCAAATTTATATACATAGGATCTGCTTTTTAACAAACGTTTTTTCTTTATAAATATATTATTATTATACCTCCTACTCGTTTCTTTATATTTTAACACACACACACACACACACGTGTATTATATAAAAAAAATATGTGTGTGTGTGTGTGTGTGTGTGTGTGTATCTGAAATTACGTCGCGAGTTTTTTTGTTTTTCGTTTTCGTTACGAAACGCTTTTCATTGTCGAATAAATAAAATTTAATTTAGAAAAAAAAAACAAAAAAACATTAATACCTACTTATTATTCGTACAATAATTTATAGGCATGTACCCTATGTAAATTATATTGTAAAATAATATCTTTTCTTTTGTTTTTTTCTAATTTTTAAGTATCTTATATTATTTATATATATATATATATATAATTATATATATAAAAATTGTTCTTTCACCTCACACTTGTATAATACTTAACCTATATAATTATTAAATTATTATTATTATTATTATTATTCTAGTCAAACGGAATTTTGTTTTATTTTTGTCATTAGGGTTTATTATAAATGTATATTAATATATATTTATATAATATATATATATATATATATATTAAAATCGAGTTCAAACGATATACCTGTTCTCTCCTCAGCAACTGTGATCGGTCAGTGTAGAGTTAAATTAAAATTAAAATTAAAAATCAACGTTTAACAAAAATGACATATACGCATATATGAATATATATATACAAATAATATGTACATTATACATAGTTAATAAATTTTAAATTTAAATTAATCATTTCTTGGTATTTAAATAGAATTTTTTGAGGAAAAAAATATAAAAAAAAAAATATAACAAGTCTACATTTATAATATTATAATAAAAAGACTGGTGCTTATTGTGTTTACTACTATAATAATTAATTATATTATGCTTTTTTTTTTCTTTTTTTTTTTTATTTAAAAATTATAACGTTTTCCTGGTAAATAATCAATTTTTTAGCAGATTAAATAAATATTATTATTAATATATTCAAAAACGTGTTTATGAAAAAAAAACAAACAAAAAACAAAAACGTTTTCGAAACACTACGATCACGTTCGCGATTTATTACTTGTATTATTATTATTATTATTATTATTATTATTATTACATTTAATTATTATATTAATTTTAATAGTTTCTGAAATTTTGTTATAACTATTGATTTTGAATTTTTATTGTAATTATTATTATTATTATTATTATTATTACCATTATAGCATATTAATAAAGAAAATACATTATTTCAACAATACCATTTTGTAGTATGTATATTATACGCGTAAAACTAAAAAAAAAAAAAACATGTTCACAAAATACGATACGACCGTGTAATAATTACAATATTAATCATCGTCGAGTATAATATACATACGCGGTTTAAACGATTAAACGCGTTTCGATTTGTCATTTTGTTTTCTTTCTAAAAACTTTCGATCGCATAAAGTTCTATAATACATAATATATTTATTTATTTGTGATTTCAATAATAATAATATTACAACAATCGTTTTACTCTCTCTCTCTCTCTCTTTCTACATTAAACTCGATCGTTTTCGTTCGAATTTCCTAAAAATCAAAATTATTTCCTTTTTTTTTCACTCTCTCTCTCTCTCTCTCTCTCTTAAGGGCGATTTTTTTTTCCGACAACGATTTCGATAAAAACGAAAAAAAATAACCTCGACGGTTTCTTCGTCACGACGCGCACACGGTCGGTCGTCATATCGGCTTGATAAAACGTAAACGGGACGATGGCACGAATAACGTCCGAGTATACCTGCCAAATACGCACCGAAATGTTTCCCCATCCCGACAACGGGTAAGCGTTATTTTATCACCGCCGCCCAGCTGCCCTATGGTGTCGGCGAGAATGAGAAATAATAGTCAGACGACGTTCGCTTTTTAAACGCAAGAACAAACACGAGAGACATTTTCGCATTCGACACGCGTCTCCTTTGCTCTCCATAATACCGTCGACACACACCCGCCAGACAAAGCCCACGCGATCAAAACAGTCGACCGTAATAACACATTTTTTTTAATATAATATAATATATATATTATATCGTGCCATCGTCCTGCGTTTAGTGTATTTTTTTAACTTTTGTACACGCATATAATATTATAGAGAGGTGTAGGTGATATGAAAATAGAACTTTATGAAAGCGCTGTAGCTTTTTTTTTCTTTTCGTTATTTTTTAATAATAAAAAAAATTCCACACATTATTAAAATCGTCAATTTGTCGTGTGTACGCGCTCGGTTATGAATATTATATTATCGTCTAATACTACAATACACACTCATTTTGATAATACGTTCTGACGAAAAAAATCATACCGTAAGAAAATTAAACCGTGTTTTTGATTATCTAAACGGTGTAAAACACCACCTGTCGGTAGTATAGTCCGACTACGACATGTAGTAAGGTTGGTGGTGGGTATCGCGCACACGGGGGCGGTCGTATATATATATATTTATTTCTTTTAATTATATAAAATATTTATAATATTTGTCGAGCTAACCATTTAACCATCTAATTTCAATCATTGTTGTTCGTTTCCTTTTATTAACTATTTATATTCGTGTTTATTTGTTGTTTATTAATTATTATTTATATATTGTACTTAAATATATAAACGATTTTAATATGTATGCATCTACTTTCTTTATTGTTTTTGGTTTTTTTTTTTTTTTGTAAGTCGTTTTGTATTTAGTAAATGTATCTGCTCCGGTAAAACAAGCAAACAATCCTTCTTCCTTGAAATATAATAAAAAATAGAAAATAAATAAACAAAGTAATTATATTAATATTTAATGGTTAACAGTCATAAATAATAACAAAATATTATTAAATAAATTAAATTATTTTTAATACAAACTATTAAATATGTTTAAACAATAATAGAATAAAATAAAGGTCTTGCCTTGAGTATCATAATTAAGTGTGTAAAAATGTGACGACCGGTTTCGATTAAAAATCATCAGAGTGCGCTCTTTACACCCGATGATGATTATAAATTATAATACTCAAGGCAAGACATTTATTTTATTTTATTATTGTTTAAATATATTTAATAGTTTGTATTAAAAATAATTTAATATATTTAATAATATTTTGTTAATAAAATATAATACCTGATTATTGGTATTAACAGTTGGTTGGCGTTTAAGTTTTTTGATCTTTCGCGATTCGACTACACTACTATCCTGAAGACATTTCAAAATCAAATGTCAATATTATATTAAATACACAGTGTTTTGACATATATTATAAGAGTATGTAAAATAGAAGCCTTTTTTTTTGTATGTACGCGCAAAACTCGAAAAGTACTGGGTCAGGTTTTTCAAAAAAAAAAAACTCATTGAAAACTAAGTTGAAAAGTAAGGTCAATAGATAACGTCCAAAGTCGAACTTAAGTAATGGGCTTTAGTGAGTTTTTTTTCGAAATGCTACAATTTTTAATTCGCAGGAGATTTTCTTTTCAAATTATAACAGAAAATTATGATGTAATATAAATGTATTATGTAAAATATAAATATATTAACACATGTGTATTTAAGCCCAACACACGAGTAATTATTAATTTGGGAAATTTTAAAATAAGTATGTATAAACATATTATGTTTGTTATACAGTCAAGTTGCAACAGATCAAGTTCAAAAGAAATAAAAAAAATCCACGTTTTTTGAATTATAAGGACTTGACAATATACTCGTATGTATATATATATATCAGGCCAAAGAGAAATGAAGAAATCAAAATATTACACAGCTATTTTCTCGGGTATTTAAATACACTTTATTTTGGTATTAATCACACGGGTACACTAAAAGTACCCTTGTACTCGGGTATTTAAAAACACCGGTATAAAAGTACTCTTGTACTCGAGTAATTGAATGTACCCGTGTGATCTAATTACGCGTGTATTGACCCCATTTCTAATAAAAACACGTGTACCCCTGTAATTCTTTACACCCAGGTAATGGAAATATCTAATTAAAACCATTGGTTTACAACAATTGGTAATTTATTATAAATGTCCAATAAAAAAAAAAAAAAAAACACATGTTTTTTGAATTATAGATACAATTTAAAATATAATGGTTTGATTTTTAAATTAAACAGTTTCTATAGCAACTAAAATTGATTGAAATACATAGTGAATTGAAAAGAAATATGATCTAATGATAATATAATTTTGTAATTGTTTAAAATGCTACAAAAAGTTAAGACAGAAAAAAAAAAAAAAAAAAAACAACCCACGTATTTTCAATTTAAATATATAATTTTATTTTTACTAAATTCAAAGTATTTCAAACATTTATATTCATACTTAAAAATTGATAATTTCACAGAGTAAAACTAGGCAAAACATTTACAGATGAACTTAGGAATGTGTCAAACTCCTTTAAATTAGTTAATTGAGTGAGTTTCTGTTATTTTAATATTCTATAATTTTTTATATAGGTAAAAAAAGATAAAAGGGAGGGAAATTGTTGATTATAATGGGAATCAATGTAAGAAAAAAAATTAAATATACAGTCGATTTGTAAATCCATTACAAAATAATTAATACCGTTTTTTGTAAGGGAAACTTCTTCTTCCGCCTCTGGTATTTTTTTGTTTTCCCACATCTCCATTAGTACGTTTTTTAATAGCAGTCAGTACAGTTTTGTCAATAGTACCAAAACGAAGTTCACGTGCTTTGAGTTTGTCTTCTTTCTCGCTCTAAATTAAAAAACAAAATTATAATAATAATATTGAAGTAAAATATACAATTCAATAGTATGATAAAAAAAAAAAAATGTATCTAGTCAAAATACATGGTCTAGTTGCACTAAGAGTAGAGAGTACTTTTTGACAGCGCATTTCTGTGCACGGTGGAGTTGGAGAGAGTGTGGTCTATATTTCAAATATAAATTACTTAACAAGTAATACAGAAATGTATTTCACAGTATCAGATAAAAATCAATTATTGCTAAGAAATACTCTAAACATAAATTGTACAAATTATTTTTTATAATTTGTGTTTATTTATGTAGATTAAACGAAATTGGTTTAAATTAGTACACAATCTAAATACTAAATACGATAGTCAAATATACAGATTTGTGATCCTAACAGTATGCCTAATTAGTGAAAACTATGTGGAACATAGAATTATGAAAAAAATAAAAAAAATTGCACTAATTAAACAATTTTTTCATATTCAATTTATATTTATATAAATAAATCATGTTCAAATAAGTTGTACACAAAATTAAAGTCTACAATATATACTATACTTACATCATGCAAAGTTTTAGAAACTGTTTCACCAAATCTCTCTGCTCTCATTTTTAATTTTTCATTGTCAACATTGGCTGTTGGTTTCTAATTTGAGAAAATAATTATTAATTATAAATTATTATATTTATATTATATACTCATTTTAAGAATATAAATGTTATACATTAAAATATTATGCACATTTATTATCTAGAACTGTTAACTGAACAGAAAAAATTAATTAATACATTATAAGAAAAATAAAACCAATATGATATATACATAACCAAATAATGTCTACTTGGTAGAATCAATAAAAAATTAGATACTACCAATATTATATTTAGTTTATTATAATAACATAATTTCAAAATAATAATTTATAATAAATAATGATATTTTACATACTTGATCATCAGTTACAGCACCGAATTTAATTAATCGGGCCAGTTTTTTGTCCTCTGATACTTCACTTCCAAACTTTTTAGCTCGCAGTTGTATTCTCTAAACATAATGTAAATCATTAAAATTCTTTATTTACTATTGATTTTTTTGATATTTACCTCAATTTGACTCATAGTTTCAACTTCATCTAATTTGATAATACGGTCCTTGCCATCTGATTCTTCAGTTACTTCGTTCGTTTTCTCTTCTTCTTTTGGTTTATTATCATCACCATTTAATATGGTTACAGAAGTACGTTTCAATGTTACCTTTTTAGGCTGTGTTACCAATAGACAACAAAATTAAAAAAATCAAATGTATTGTTTAAAACATACCATACAAATTAAATTTCCAAAGTTGAAATACATTTTTTTAAATAATTATGAGCCTAATCAATTAATACCTGTTTAACTTCTTTTTCTTCATGTATGATGCCATTTCCAACATTGTTTTCTTCTTTTTCTGCAATATCCCCAAGCACTTTTGATTCATCAATATCGGAGTCACCAAAATCATCCTAAAACATACAATTAAGTAAAATAAGTAAAAACTAATAAAAACATAATTATGATAGTATTTAATACCTCTAGAGCATCATCTTCGTCGAGAATGTTGTGCTCATCCAGCACTGTGTCCTCGATATCTAAAACTGAATTTTCGTTCGTTTTCTAACCCTTGTATAAATTTTTTATGCCAAACAAACCTGAAGATTCAGAATGATTAATCATACGATCAATGAGTTCTTGTTTGTTGCCAACTGTACTTAATCCCTTTGCTTTCAATTCTTTCTTCAAATCGTTGACCTTTTAAATACAATTAAAATAAATGATTAAATATCATATTAAGACAAATCCAGAAAGTAAATATATATATATATATATATATATAAAATAAATGGGCGGTAGTTATATACATTTAATGTTTATGTAAGAATTACAATAAAATAATATTAACATTTATTAGAAGGGACCTAAAATTGAATTTGAGATGTAGAGAATTACCAGTTATCAAGATTTGAGCTTTATTGCAACTTAACTGTAAATATATCCAACAATATTATTTGACATTATTATTATTTGATTTAATTAAGTTTTGATCAAATTAAGACTGAAAATATTTAAATCCACAACAATGAAAAAAAGAACACAAATAATTTTGAACTGATCGAAGGGCTATATTAACAGTACTAGTTAGAAATGTTTAAATTTTTTAGAATTCAAAACACCATAACAACAAGTATCACAATAATCAGTCGAATAGTGCGGTTTGCATTATAGCCAAAGTAAATGTGTAACTGATTACGATACGAATCGTGTCGAGGTTTTAACAACGACACTAAATACAACAACAATAATGTACCGAGTGAAGATATTTCACGAAATTCAAACGAAAAGGGAAAATATAATATTATAATAATATATATACTTGCGGTGGAGAATTGGGAAAAAGGTTTGGTTGAATAATTTCATTCGATAAGTGATTTTCATCGCAAAACATTGTAAACTGAAAAGGAACGAGGGAAAAAAACACACTCTCTCACACACACGCACACACACACACACACACACACACACACAACGATACGATTTTACTTTTACAAAAACGGCGATAAACACTGTTCGTAATTATTATAACAATAATCTGCGTTCTTACCTTCATTTTGCCGAGTTCTTCGATTTTATTAGCATTACTCGTATCCGACATAATTAGAGGAAATATTACTATAGTAAAAAAACGGAAAAAAAAAAAAAAAAAAAAAAAAGTAGAAAATTAAAAAAATAAACAAATACGAAAATCTGCTGTCGCGCTCGAGTCGAGTCGAACGGCGGCGGATGAGAGATTCGAAGGAAAAATATTCTAAAAGAATTAAAAACCGAATTCGGGTGTACCTGCCCCAAAGGAATAGAACTGAATAATATACAAAAAAATAATTGAATGTTACGCGGTGCGACGAACGAATGTGTGCGGTAAAATTGCCCGTACGTCGATTGTTTACACCATCTTTTTGACCAACGATACCTTATCATCCGGTCACGCGAACATTAACAGGGTTGCCAACGTTCGGGTCGCGTATCAAAGATGGATACGTTCCGAGTAGATTCGCCCCTTCTGGTGGTTTCGTTCGTTTTTAAAAATTCAAAAGGCCCTACGGACAAACAATACGTTTTGAGACCGCGCCGAATCGTGTACGTATAAGTGGCTTTCGTTTTTTTTTTTTTCATTTTTTCCCCATTCCATCTCCATCTCTTACTGTTTTGCGACGGAGCTATTGAAAACGACTATAGGCGGATTCGGACTCTCCAGTTCTCGTCGTCCGTCCGTCGAGAAAAAACCAAAACGAGTCGAATAGAAAAGAATCGAAAGGATCGGGGAGCTGCTCTACAAGGACGCGATCAGCTCCTCAGGTCGTCGAGATGTATAAAGGTACGTTTCTCCCTTGCGTGAACCACGAACTAAGCGTTCGCGTTCGCGTCGTCATTAGGTCTTCCTCAATACACTATAGTGAACTTTATAGTAGACTACTGTGAATTTTCAAATTATAATCATCCATACATCTGACGACGTAAATAAATTGAAAATTCTTTTTGAAGAAGAACATGATGATGACGTTTTGTTCTGGTATTTTTCAGAAGAAAAAAGAAAAGACCATGGATCCATTATTTACATATCTGAGTTGTAGAAGCTTCGAGCGGGCGTACATCGAGCACTACGACGACGGATCCGCACCGGCCGCTCGAAAAATACCCGAAGGACCTCGGCGGCGATCGCCAGGATCATATTATCTGCACAGGAGCCGACCGGTTGTTGGCGGCCAAGCTGTTGCGCGAGTGGTCTGCGCTTGTTTGGTCCGTATTAAGCGATAGTTGTCGTAAAACACATCTGGGCTAAGAAAACGTTATTGAAAATCATATTTTTAGAATCGGCGAGTTCGAGCAGGGCGGATACGATTTTGCTCCGGCTTTCCAGCCGGACTTTCGGAATTGTTTCCGCCTTATTTACTTTAAACTCACCATGTGATTTATAAAATTCTCGACGTAATTCTCTACAGGTCTGTTTTTTAACTATTTCATATTATTGCTTTGTACTCATAATATCTAAAAAAAATTTGAAAACGGACGTTCGAATAGTTTACCATTCTCGTCTTAAAATTTAAAAATATTTTCGGTTATAGGTTCCCTGTCTGATAGTAGTCGTAGGCGCGCGTTTTGAATCCGACGACCGGTCTCGAATTTGTCGCGACTTCAATCCGTCCGAACGGCGTGTTTTTTTCTTCCCCCGACGCGCGTTTATCCGGTTCGATTTTTCGCGTTTTATTACTACGTCTTTGTCTTGTTTTTTTCGACGCGTTATGTTGTTATCATTATTTAAATGAAACGAACGTTTAATCCGATGTTATTTCTGTTTCGGTGTGGTTATTTTTTGGCACCTTTATTAAAAAATTAAAAATGACGGTATTGCAAGATGTGCCTTGCGCATAATAATATAATACTAAATAGTGTTTTGAAATGTATATAAATAGGTAAATCTTATTGGGAAATTTATTTCGATTGTATTTTTAATTCGAATACATTTAAATAGGAGGACCCTACCCATTTGATTTTTCAGTTCAAAAGTATTTTCACCAAGTATAATATCTATAGTTTAAGTGAGCATCTACTCAATTGATTTATTTAACTTAATCATGGTCTACCTTGTAAAGATTCTATCATTTAGAAACGGCTTTCTCTATGCAGGGCTGGCCCCTATATCGGCAGTCATAAAATCGACGTATAAATTTAGATGGAAAAATGAAAAACGCGAAAAAATCCGTTTGTATTTCAAATTATAATTCCCACAACAGCCTAGGACCAAATAACATAAGAGCTACCGGGATAGAAACGCTGAGGTTTTTATTTTATTTTAAATGTTCTCCGGGGGAGGGGCGTAGGGAGTTCAGAAACGTCGTCGGTAACCCGCAGTAACGGAACGAAATAAAAACGCAATTTTTTTTTAATTTTCCACTTTTGATTTTTTTCCGACGAGCCGCCCCGGAGGCGACCACAATTCGGCGGCGGCCGAGTGAGTTCGCGATCGCCGTGGGAAACCGCGCTGGTCTAATATAACGCTAAAAGATGGTTGCCATCGTCGTTATTTACGCGCAGATATTCGTAAAACAAACATAACCGCGAAATAACAAGTCACAGCGCGTTTGATATCAGTCTTTATTCCGAAACGCATATCTATCGCACACGCTATCACGGGCATTCGATTAGGTCGATTTTCGAGTGGCGTTTTTCCGAGTGAATTATTTCACTCTTTTCTTTTTTTTTTTGTCCTTTTTCGGATCCGTCTTTTTTTTTTTCTAATTTTTATTCCATTTGCTCTTCCGATCGATCTGCATACGGCGCGCTACGAGTGCGTGCCTACGTCGACCGGCGTACGGATCGACGCGACTCGCGATCGCCGCGCCGTGCCCGTTTTTTCGTTCGCGTTTTCGGCCGGACTTTCATACTTCTTCCCATCCGTCGGAAAATGCGTTGAATCGCGGCGTCCGCGACGTCACGGTGCTCAGAATCCGTAGTCTCCGATCTGATCATGGCGAACAGCGACAGCGACGACATTCTGTCGGCAGAGTTTCTAGAACCCGGCGAACTGTTGGACAGCGACGAAGACCAACAGCAGGACACCAACAGTACGTCTGCCAGGACCACTCAGTCTGTCGTAGTGAACAGAACCAAAGTGAGTTGTTTTTTTTTTTTGTTCTTTGTTTTATCGCGTCTCGTTCGTTTCTCTCGTTGCATCACGCTAATGTGTCGAATGTGTTGTGTATCAGTTGAATAGAAATACGTTCCATGCTACCGTGTCCAACAGCAATGATGAGCCTGCGACCCATAGTCCTCCCGAGATCACCGATAAACAAGTCCAGTTTGTTTTGAACAGGTAACTAGTGTGAATACAAACATTTTACAGAATTGGCTTAGTCACGGTCTGTTGTTTTGCATTTTCAGTTTGGGCATGAACAAAAACAATAAGGATATTCAATTGAATGCCCTACATTTACACGGAGTCATGGGAATGACTACTCAAGATATTATCGGTTATTTCGATAAGTACGATCCAAAATTTTTGGAATGGATATCGAGTTCTGAATGTTAGTTGGTTATTTATTCAATGTAATAACTTGTGACATGTTGTATACATTTTTTTTTTAATTTGAAACACTAGGTAATGTCATGTGGTTGGATAATCGAATGCCTACCAAAGCTTTGTTAGACTTGACCCGTCCAATACGTGAGCTGAGGCACATTACATCTGTAGTTGAAGATGTTTTAAGTAATGAAGTTGGCGAATTGAATGAAACTTTAAACGATGACCACATGGATCAAGACGATGTAAAATCTTTAGTTATATTTTCGCCCCTTATTTTTATTAACAATTATTACTGTATTATTGTTATTCTTGACAATGTTTTAGGTGTTAGTATCAGAAGATTATGTGAGCTGTGTTGGTAACGAGTTGCCTCCCGGTATGTGGCGAAAAGCAATTAAACCACATCCAAAAATCAAGTGCATACTAATGAGGTATAGTACAGTACATGACAAACAAGATGCAATGAACAAAAATACTGATGCAGATGATGGAGGTATTATTATAAAAATAACACATTTTCTTGTATACACATAATAAATTCAACCGTCTGGTTTGAAAATGGCTTTTAGAATATGAATTGTTTACTCATGAAAGTCGTAAACGTAAGTTTGTACCTGTTATCAATCATCCCGATATTGGCGACGAGGTATTGAAAGATGACGTTCGGTGGAAATTAGCTAAAAATCCTGGAATCAATACATGGACTGCAGTGGCGAAAACTTGGAGTCAATACGATAATGCTATGGATGCTAAATGTAAGTATTTTTATTTAAGATTTTATGTACTTATAATCATATTACTTTATTTTATATTACTTACCATGTTTCATTTGGTATACTTTATTGTCTTGATAGTACAAACGTTCTAGAGGCCTTTTGTGTGTTTAAACACTCTTACAATCTGACCTAATAAAAAAATAAAAATCATTATTGGGTGACCATCAGTAAATAGAAATGATATCTTTGCTGTTTTCAAAAGAACTCGAAAAAAATTAAACACCTATTTAAATATTCAAATTGATGATATTCTGATAATTTGCCCGCAATAATTTTTATTTATCTACTAGAGTTCTATCATTGATTTTTTAATATTCAGACGAGTCACACAGTTAGAATTATGGGCAATTGAAAATCACTTTAACGACAGTTTAAACAGATGAACACTTTTAAACGCTCCAAAATTATTGAAAGCAATCCAATGGATGTCGATTATTCTACTTGGGTTGCACATCTATGTATTAAAAAACCAACAGTGTTATGATGTATGTTATCAAATTTCCAAAATACTGACATTTGGTTACTTTTTATTGTCAATTTATTTTATAAATTACGCTATAATAGTCCGTCAGGAGTTTACTGATATCTAAAAACAATTTACTAATTTATTCATTTTAATTTCTTACTACTTTAGGGCTAGGTGGTAATTCTTACCTTTTCAGGTAAAGTCTAAAAAGAACATTCAAAATCAACATAGAGTTAGAATGATTAATAGATACTTGGCCTAATAGTAAAAAAATCATCTTTTACAGAGAAGCGTTTGCTTATTGAAAGACTAAAACATATAGAATTCATTTTTTTAATTAGATATTTCAAAGTGTTTTTGTAAAAAATTGTCTGCAAACAAATGTTTCAATGTGTATTATTTAATTTTATCTTCTTAGAGTAAATAGAAATCATAATTTTTGAAAACTATGTTTGTTTTAATAATGGTAACTTTTTATGAACAATATTAAAAAAAAAAAAAAACCTTGAGATGTCTTTAAAATGTATTCTTTAATTAATTGGAAATACCTACATATATTATGTTAGTATACACTAACTTGAATCTAGACTCTAAGTTAATAATTTATTTTTCTTATGTTTTGGATACTATTTTGTACATTAGATAGAATAAATGCAAATATAAAATTCTTTGTTAGGACCAATTATTATTTAAACATAGTTGTATTTTAAGCCTTTCTTGGAAAAGTTTAAAAGGTAGATGTTTTTCTGTCAGATAATTATTTATTGTATTAGTTTAAATTTATCACTACGTTATTTGAATAGCCTAAATTAATTTCAGTCTTAAGTCATTACAATTTTTGATTAACCTTATTGGCCTTCTAATAAATAAATAAATAAATTTAAATTGTCTATTTATTTATACTTATATGAACTTTTCGTGATAGCCAAGTGCAATTTAGTTTTTTTAAAGTATGTAGGTTAATAATATTTGGCATGAAAAAAAAACTTAAATGTATACATGTTACTGTGAAAGTCAGAATTTGGTAAAAGTTGTCATTCACCGGTGAATGTTAACATACTCTCAAATGTCATCAGAAAATTTATGAATTATTATATTAAAACATATTTATCATCACCACTCACATACACCAGTGATTTAAAAAAAAATATTGATATTTATTCCGCCTCTTAATGTATCATATAGTTATTACGAATTTTTCATTTAGGTTGGATCCAAATGTTAAAAGAACTTTAATGTAAGTATGAAAATTTAACATACAAATGATTACATTTGTAGTTATACTTGAGTTTGTTCACTATTCACAATTCAAATATTACTGTTGAATTAAATTAATAATGAAACAAATTCATGACGTGTATATACTTGATCATAGTTGTTTTTTTTTTCATATAGCAATTATTATATAAAATTAATTATAATAGTTAAACAATTCATTACATTATATCAACATTAGTTTTATTAATTATTTTATTATTCAACAATAAATTTTATTTTGTTCGTATGGAAATTGTTAAAAAAAGAAAATTATATATTTGAAAGTTATTTAGTATGAAGATTAACGTTTTCAGTGGCTGTTGACAATCTGCTATTTTCAGTCGTTCACGGTAACATATACATTATTTCCTTAGTCAAATGTTCATAATTATTAATTGATAATATAAAATAACTATAATCGATGTTATGTCGCGTATCTATTTGAGCTCCGGGTCCCAAATTTATATCTAATTTGGAGGTGGTGGGAGATAATCATAAACATTTTATCACGAAATTGAAAAAAAAAAAAATTCCTTTTTAAATTTCAATAATATTTATGTTTGGGATAATAATTGATTGAAATGAAGAAGTTATCGAATGAATGTTTGCTGAAATTAAAGCTTTTGAAGATTTTTATTTATACAATGTGCTAAATACATTTTATAAGTAGTAAAATAGTGTATATAAATATTTTTTTTAGTCTTTGTATTAGACCATCATTATATAATAATTGTATACATTATTTTTATAATTTTATTTCCTTGTTTGAAAGGGTGTCTAACATTTATAGGCCCTAGAAGGGCTCTTGAGTTTATCACTGTTTGTGTTAACAATGAAAAAGGTTAATTGAGTGGAAGAAAAAAAAACAATGACTACTAATGATTATTGAAATAGAATATGCCTGTTTGTGTAAATGCATGTAAAGAGTATTTGAATCTCAATTATCATATTGTAACGAAATCGTTATGAGGACAACAAGTTTTCGATTTGATAGAATTACAGTGTATTTGTTATTTTCATTAATATCATGTAAATATGTTTTATTTATTGTTGTAGACAAATCCAAAGTCCGTACTCCATCGCCGCCGCCACCGACATCATCTTCAGGCGCTGCTAGTGAAGACGAAGACGACGATAATGTGTATAATGAGGCTAGATATAGAGAAAGCAAAATTCCAAGAATGCGTATGTATGCTGATGACGAAACACAGACTACTATGAGGAAGCGTCTGAATTCTAGTTCAAATTCAAGGTTAAAAAAATTATATTTTAGAAAAAGAAGATTCGGAAGAACTGATCAATTTTGATGATTTCTTGACAATTATCCATGTTTACATTGTTCTCATTAAAAAACAAAGCTCGAGTTCTAATTTGTTTTTTTATATTCCGAGAGTAAAACGAGAAATGTATTACATTTTCTTTGATGTGTGCTTTATTATTGTTATTTTTTTGTGTCTGTCATCATGATTTTGACTTGGATAATTTGCCCCATCACCAACTTCACAGACAATTTTTAGTAGTAAATCTGATGATTTGGCAAGTACGTTGAATTCCCTCTACAGTTTTTCTAATAATTGAGAAAATCCGATGTAAAATCTAAAAATGAGACAACATTTAGGAATTACCAATTTTGAACAACATTCATTTTTTTCCTCTTCATTACTCGATATTATTGTTTGAAAATTATAAGTGTTACACAATTCAGTTTAGAATAGAACAATTTAGAAATAAATTCTGATCTACTAGCTTCATCTTCGCTCAGAATCTTCTTAAGCCAATAGTTTATGATATGAGTTTCAAATTTATTACAACAATTCATCAATGTTACATGTCACTTGAATTCCATCAGAGTCTTGTTTACATTTTTTTTGGTCACTGTTATTAACTTTCTGTTTTTTTTTTGTTTTGAATTTGTTTATTAGACATCAAGTAAATATAGCCAACGATCTACGCGAACGTCTCAATGGGCGTTTAGTTTCGGCCAAAGTAGCCAAGGCGATTCGAGCCGCCAAAGCTCACCAGTATATAAATGACGAATCTTTCGAAGTAGACAACGAAGTAAGCGTTGATGATGTCAATGACGATGAATATACGGACATTCCGTTTAGCCGTGCGACACGAAGAGATATCCCACGTCGCCAGTATTTACACGAAGACGACGGCGATTACACAAGCGACGAAGATGTGTATGAAAAGAGACACGTCAAAAGCAGACTGGGGCCGTACCGAAAACACAGTCATCGTTATAATAACGCTCGTTCGGTGTCTCCACTTCAGATACAAATTAATAATGATAAATACCATAAGCGTACAAATCGGCGTTGAAAGTTTAATAAATCTGGAATTTAATTGATTTGACATTCGATTTTGTAAACCTTATTAATTTTAATCATTAAAAAAAAAAAGAAGAAAATCATTATTCTCTTTACATACTTTTGCAACAATTTATTTTTTTATTTTATTGTTGTATTAATAAAAAAAAAAAAAAAACACAATTATTTGTGTCATTTTGTGTACGTATTGTGTTATTAATAATTCCTAGATTATTTGTCTGATGTGTATAAATACATTGATTGAATATTCAATGAATTCCATTAAAATATATATTTTTGCTAAGATTTGTGGCATTATTTTTAATTGTTTTTCGACTCGACTTGATTTTCTCAGTCGAAATTAAGTTTCACTCGGGACTCATCTCTAAGATTATGGTTTATTTTTTACTTTTTCAAGCTAATGACAGTGTTGATATCGTTGAATTTTCTTTCGTAATCTGAATTCGATAACCATCGTTCGTCGACTCGTCTAATATTAGTAAAGATAGTTTGAGATGGTTTATGAGTGAAAACTTATTTGAAATATGTTCGGTGCATTTTGCTAATTATTTTTTGATAAACATCCTTATGTTTTTACTAAATAAAATAAAAATATTAGTCGCCTATATTGCTACGTTTTAACAATTGGTAATTTCATAAAAATTTCGTAACATTAAAAAATAGGAATACTTAAATTGTTGTTACGACGAATCCGTTCAAAACCAGCAGATTTATGCTGTCCCACTCGCTTTGAATAGACTACTTTTTTTTCCTTTTTTTTACTGTTAATTGCTTCGAGCTGAATAAACGATTGATTTTCAAACTCGTACGAGCTGCAAGTGATTGACGATCGATACCGGGTGAATTAGTATTTTAATTTTGAAATCGATGCTGTAGGTACCACCCCATTGCTCTAGGAAACACGATTCCGAGTGAAAAAAAAAAACCTGGTAGTTCAGCTTTTGTTCGAAAATTCCTCTGGTCTCGTTGGAAAAGTATTAGTACTACTGGAGAATGCTCGAGTTTGAATTTCTGTTTGAAAATTTCACCGTTCAGTGTTCACAGACTACTACGTTGTACCATGGATACAAAACACACCGATATATATATATATATATGATACGATGACAATATGTTTATTTAACATGTGTACTGCGCGGCGAGTCCGGTAAAAAATATTTAAATCCTACCAAATGATTGTATTCGATTATTTTTACAATAATATCAGTCGGCTAATAATTCACAGGCTGCTGCTGTGACGAAAGTCGAGAGGCAAGTATGTATGGTTTTTATTTTTAAGTACAATATTACGTATATTTTATTTAAAAAAATTACATCATCGTAGAAAAAAAAAAAAAAATATTGGAGATTTCGATTTACTTATAACATAGGTATATAATAATAATATGTAGATTATAAATACGAACAAAATATCATATAATAAATATATTATATCGTATAAAATAAAACTCTTAACGCAAATAATAATAATAATAATAATAATAATAATTTAGATTAAGTATTGATGTAGAGAAAAAAATATCACAAAATTTGTTCAGGCACTCAAAACGTAATGATAATATATTATAATATATAGTTATATCGACGAGTAAATGATATATTATATAAATGTTTATATATATATATAGTTGCCCGACCGGGGAGAGCCTTAAAAATATCGTTAAAATATAATATAATATAGTAATAATAAACGTCGAGAACGTTCGCGCCGCGTTCGTTTACGATGGCTACGATGTTGTGAAATCGCAAAATTTTCAATCCTTATTTCGGACGCGATCGAATGAAAACGAGCGTTTCGCGCACTATAGAGACTTGGACGAACGCGCAATATACGAAAATAATAATTAACACGTCTATAATAATTACGCGCCGCGCTTGGTATTTCCGGTGGGACGCTGCCGCGCGTTTAAAAAAAAAGAAATAAAAAAATCGGACACGACACGCGTTGGGGAGGGTGGCGGAGAGTAAAAATAAAAAAATAAAATATTTTCAAAACGTTTCGCGGCCGAGAGATTCAGTCGTTTATTAGAGCGGGCGAGTGGGGGGGGGGGGGGTCGCTTCGAATAAATACACGGAAACAATGTTTTGGTTTTTCATATGGTTTAAAAAATATACGTATCGAATGGTCTCGCGTTATGGATTATGCGCATGACTAAAACCGGTATTATATTATACGGCATTTTTCATTCAAACCGTTCATAATAGTCGATCAAGAGCTTTAGGTATAAAAACGGCGGCGGATTTACGGGGGATTGGACTCCCCCTACGGATGGCCGGTTTTGTTATAAATATTATCGGATTTCAGACGTGTGGGCCAGGTAACTATATACTTTTCTGTTTGATATTATAGCCGGTATTACTCTACATCTATCTATGTAATTATAATTGGTAATCGAAGGCGCAAATAATAGGGTTTGAGATTCGGGTTAGCTCCGGCTACTCGGCGGAGTTAATCGCGGAATTAACGGCCGAAAAACGTTCATCGCTCGGTTTCTAACAGAACATGTACCGACCGCGGTATATATTACTCTGTTTTTTTCTCACATAATATTTCATATACACTCTCAATAGTCGCGCGTCGAAATTATTACAAACGTCCAACGGACGACACATTCCGCTTGCTAAATTGTCGGTAAAACCGTGACAATATTTAAAACTATAAAAAATAAAAGACTCAAAGAGTCAACGGTAAGAGTAGAAAAAAATAAATATTTTCCGGACGGTTATTGAAATATTTTTACGGCTTAGCCCCGAAATTCTCCACCCCCCTCCCACCCCAAATTCGCGCATACCGTCGCGAATCCGTTTCCCCGCGAAACGCGCGTGCTTTTCCCGGACCTCTCGCCTTTACATTCTGGCGGGCCGACCGCGATGACGAAAACGCGCGTCGTCGTCGTCGTCGTCGTCGATCTTCGCGCATCGTTTCGGCAAAGGTCGCGAGAGAATCGCAGAGGTGTCAGACGACGACGGGGCGGCGGCGGCGGCGGCGGCGATCTCTACGAGCCGTTCTCGTCGTTTGTGCGGGCGAACGGGAAATCCGGTCACAACGACGAGCCGACGACCGCGACCGCTACCGACGACAGCAGCAACAGCAGCAGCAGGTGAGGACCGTGGGCCGAGGACGCGCTGTCGCCGCCGGGCCATTCGTCCGGGGACTGCAACCGTCCGCCCCGGCCGGCTTCCTTGGTCGCGGTCGCGCGTCCTCTGTTCCCGACCGTCGGCCGACGCCGGTCGCCGCCGCCGCCGTCGCCGTTGCCCTTCGTCGTCGTCGTGGCACAGTTGAACCAGAACTCGCCGATCGGCGACGGCTCCTCGCGTTCCACGCGCATCCGCAGATCGTCAAACTTCCAATAGCCGCGGTCCTTGAAGAAGTACGTGGCGTCTGTAACGAAAAACCGAGCGCGTCAAGGCCAATTGTTCGAAATATCGAGAGAAAGTATCTCCCCATGACTTTAGACCAGCGTTTCTCAAACTGTGGTTGGCGAGAAGTTTTTTTAAACTATACAAATCGTAAGAAATTCATGTTTTTTTTGAATTGTACTGACTAAAAATGACAATAAAATAAATTTGGTTTTTGAAATTACTTTTTTATTCTGTAAATGTAAAGCTATGGAGGTAGCTATAGATTTTTGGAAGAAAATTTGGGTCGCGGTCTTAAAAAGATTGAGAACTACTACTTTAGACGACTTATAGTGGTAAAATATCACTCCTTTCAACAACGTCGTGTCTCGAAAGCTCGATTTTTCGGGAAAACGATTTTAAAGTTGGCAAGTAGAATATGAAATACTGATATATTTAATAATGCAAAAAACCGACACAACGTCCTCTGACGGCTTAATATTGAGATATAGACATGACGGTTTTACACGGGAAACGTTACTCTTTAAGGGCTTTCTAAAAATTGGCATAACTCAAAATAGCCGATTTTTGAGATATGACGTTGTCGAAAGGAGTGAGCGATATATACAGTTGGTCCTCGGTTGACCGTGGTCCCTCTTCCGACCGTTTCCACGAACAAAAGTAAAGTAATAGACGCCGCGTGAGCGGTACTCGACGTTACATTGTTGGTCGAGAACGATATAAATAAATAATTTTAATAATCAAACTATGTGTGGACTGTATGTATTATGAATATGAAATTTTATTAGGACACGCGCGTTATCAACGGAAGCAGTCGACGTCCACCCGGACTTTGGCGGACAGGAGGAAAATGTTGACTTCCGCGACGTCATGAATTCAAGATAGAGAAGTGAAGTGAGAACAAAGACTAATTATTACTTTATATTTTAATAATGTAACGTAAAATTGTCAAATAAATAAAAAGTTAAAAACCAACCGTCGTGGTTTTCATTTGTCCCCGTGACCACTCCCCACCGTTACCCTTAATAATGCTTCTTCAAAGTCGCGAGCTTATAGCGCGCGAGTATTTCGTTGTTTATTTCAACGATCGGGGATGGAAAGAGCGCCAAATTCTTTCGCAAGAAATGTACCGTGATAAGCGAAATGTATGGGACAAAAAATCGGTCAAAAACGCTTCCCCTAAGGATTTACAACGTCCCGTCGCCCCGGGACATGCGAGTCCGAAACATCTCTACGACAGATATGATATGAAATCAACGTCGTCGGTAGGAGCGAGAAAATAAAAAAAAACAAAACACTCACCGTCGTGCCACTGGAAGGCCGCGTCGATGTTGTACCCCACGCCTTTCCATATGGACATGTCCCGGGGGTAGTCGAGTTCCACTCGGCCGGTCTCGTCGTCGAACCTCCAGTACATGGTGCCGCTGAATATGTACGTCTTTTTGTTGTGGCTCCAGACGATTACCGCGTCCACGCGGTCGATTTCCTCGGGCAGCCCGAGCGCCGTCAACGGTTTCGGATATCCCTGTTCCGGCAGGATGCCGTTGAACACGTAAAAATTGCGACCTACAAAAAGGATACGTGTTGTTATTTCGCGCAGATAAGTATAATGATGAGCGACTAACCGATGAAGAACACGATTTTGCCGTCTAGCCTTTCGTAGACGGCGTCCACCTTGTCCATGTTTTCGGGCAGGTTGTACCACAGCCGGCTGATGAGCGCCGGATACCCGGAGTACAGTCCGTTGTTGGTGCCCAGTCTCCACGAGTATTTGCCCTTGAAGAAGAACGTGTCCTTCCGTATGATCGACACCGCGTCGAACGTCGTGTTGCAAAAGTCCGGTTTGCCGTCGACAGCCGCCGGTCGCCTTGGCCTGACGGTCGTGGACGGCGTAGTGGTCCTCGGCGGGGCGCTAGCGGTCGTGGCGATAGCGGTCGTGGCGACGGCGGTCGTCGACGTCGTCGTCGTCGTCGTCGTCGTCTTGGGAGAGCCGTTGGTAACGTAGGGTTTCTGATACGACGGTTTGTACTCTGGTATGTTGCCCCATATCCTGTCGCTTTTCGAACCTACGCGTAAACCAAGGTTATAATACGACGTTATCGATCGCCGATGAGCGTGACGGGCTGATTTTTCGCGACCACGAACAGCCCAAATATATATTTGAGGGGAAGAGGGGAAGACTCGAGTCTCTAAAGTTACAGATCGTTGCGTCAATGTATACAGTCGGTGGACTAGATGATCGATAAAATGTGATCTACTGAGAATTTTCAATTCTAAGCGGCCAAAATGTTTTAAGTCACCGGCTCAAAAACTATACGCTACATAAACTTCCACGGTGCCGCCGGCATACTCACCGTATAGGATTTGTATTCCGAATCGGTCGTCGTCTGGCAGTTCAAAGTCCGGTTTCAGGCCTTGGTACCACGGGAACATCAGCGCACCTTCGACCGACGAATGCGACAGACCGAGCGAGTGTCCGAATTCGTGCACGGCTACGGTGAACAGACTGGTACCTGTATCGCGTGAAAACAATACGAAATACACGTTTATTTTTCGCCACGTTTGTATACGTTATGTACGCGACGATTATTATTATCAGAAGAGAGAGAGACCCGTGCTTGAGGACAGTACCTTGGGAGGTTCCACTTTATGTCCGACTGTCTGTCTTAAAGGTAGACGTCGTCGTCGTAAAAGTAAGGTTTAGAACGATAAATTATTCGAAAACTGGAAATGAACTTTTGAAATCGATTTTTTTCACAAATTGCAGTAAAATGTAATATAGGTACGTTTTATTCGATGGAATCCATTTTTTTCCCTTCTAATTTACTTATCGTACGTTCAACGACAGACCATGATCGGTAACAGCTAGTACCGATAGTGTTTCTGATATTCTAATAAGTACGAAAAAACCACGACGTTTCATCATTTAAATTTTGCAACATTGCTTTCGTTAATTCCGTTAATTAAAAAAAGTTCATAAATTTCCATTCGTTTTATAATTTTTTAGAAAAAAACTGAGTTATCTCGAAAACACCGATCTATCCCTTCTCGTCAAGCCTGGCTGTAGTCAACAGATGCAGTTATTCAGATTCAGTACCTTCTTCGCTCTGTTTGCCGTTCAACAGCCATTCTTCTTCCGCGTCGAAATGAGCGTCTCCTCCGCGACCAGTGCCCGGGAAAAACGCGTGAGCCAACACTTGACCCGGCCCGTCGAACGGATATCCGTCGCCGTGATAGCCCCTGCGACAATAAACGGGTGTGTTATATGTGTGTTTAAGACGTATTCGTTTACAGGACGATTGTTTTATTATTTTTCGCGTGATCCGTTCATTTTCTCCGAACGATCGTTTTCACGCGTAAAACTCGAAACGAACTCTCTGTTTAGTATGCACTTATATATAGTAAGAGATGAAAACGTTTTGAGTTTATGTAAAAATAGTAGTTCGAAAAAGAAGAATTTTGAAAAAAATATAAACGTTCGGAGAAAAAACGATCGATTCGCGAAAAATTCGCGTTAAAACAACTGTTCTGTATGATACACGTACACACGTAATACGAGTGTACTACATTGTGGTGATTTCACGACCTAGTGGTTGCGACACGAAACGAAATCCACCGGCGCGATATAACTGGATATCGGCGTTATGCACTTACTTTTCAAAGTACACCAGTATGTCCGCGGACTCGCTGTTTATTTCTCGAAACGTGAGTTTGGAATGTTTGGACCACACTTGAAAAGCCTTGTGTAAATCCGATCTCACCCAACCGTGTTCCATCCGCTCCATGTGTCTCGTCCGCAAACTAAAAAAAACAAAAAAAAACAGACCATTATAATAACGAGATATCGCGTTTCATCATAACGAATTTATAATATTATTATCGGGACTCTCGGACGCACGTAATATCGGTTTGTAAATACTAAATATCGTTCGTCATGAACAGTAGAATCGATAAAAGCGGAGAGGGAGGGGGGCACTCGCTTCGAGTTGGATTAGTGCAAACGCTTGTCGCGACGGGCTCCGTCCCCGCGCCGCCGACACGTTGATTTCAATAGATTACAAAAACGTATACTGCGTATTAGAAAACAAAAAAAATTATAACGAAAACGTTATTCGATAAGAAAAACAATACTTGAACGCCTAAAGTACTCGAACACAAAAACACATTTTTTTTTTTCTCTACACATCCGGCCCATTTCACAATATATAATAAATTTACGAATAAGAAATAATATCATACGTAATATTATGTATATACAATGCTCGGCCGAATGATAAGGCGGATTTCCGTATACGAGTGTACGCGGAATAATCTCGCGAGAAATGAGGATATTAGCTCTTAATACATATATATATATGTTCTCGGTATGATATATAATAATAAACGGATATTATATTATGTTCGCGCAGCAGAAACGTCTAGAGTCTGTAGTATATATTAAGAAAATGAAAAAAAAACGTTACGTTGAAAATATATTTTCATATATATTATACTAGCTGAATAACCCGGCTTCGCCCGTGTGCAGTATGACTTTTTATTTATTTTTTTTCATTTTTACCCCTTTTAACTCCGGTAGGGGTCGAATTTCGGAAAATCCTTTCCCAAGGGGTCTCCACTATATAAAACGAAACTGCTGACCAAATTTCATACTCCAGCGGTTCCGGCCGGGCGAATTTTTCTAGTTTCACCCTTTTTACCCCCTTTTAATCCTCTTAGGGGTCGAATTTTGAAAATCGGGCGACGTGGTGACACTAAGGAAGGCATTTGGAACAACTCTGTGAAAAAAAATTGGAAAAAAGTTAAATACCGTCGTCACAAAATGAGAACATAAAAAAGGCCTGTTCAAGCTTACTGCCGTAAGTATACTTTTCGGATTCGAGTCACCAAATCGCCCCCGACGTCGTCGTACAACCTTTGAATCGCGTACACAGCACTTCACTACTTAATCGAAACGCAAATCAATCGATTTCGGAGTATCTGTGATTATTAACTACGATGTTCCGTTAGAAATTCGTTTTTAAACGACGGCGAAATCCAGTAGCTTTAGCGAGCCTTTAGCGAACAAACGGTTTCCCGTTCTCAGTCGATAAATACATAAATATATTATTTCAGATAATTTTTATCGTCTGCTCAGTCGTCGCGCCGTTTTGACAAACGCCCGGATAATTAATATTATGCGATATCGCACGGACCGTTGAAAACGATATACATAATATATTTTATACGAACATGTAGAAATATTACGAATAATATTAATGTACATCGTGTTGTGTTGCACACGATGCACATATTTCGTACGAGCGGCGGAAACGGGCGCGCCCGGCAATGTTTTTTTTTTACTCCTTATCCTTTTTTTTAGCCCCTTCTTTTTTCTTCCTCGTTACGATTATTATTCTCTTCCCAGGAGTTGATGTGTGTACAACATGTGCGCGCACTCGTGGTGTGAACACGTGAAAAACGCTGTAAAACTGCGACGACGACGACGACGACGTACTTTGTAACGACAAATATACTATGTTCATCGTCTTATCATCTCGTATCCTCGTGGGGGACGCGGGGTGATTTGTCGTAGCACGCGCAATTCGTTTTTTTAGTCTGGTCGGGGGGCGCGATAAGTGATCGAAATGGTTCGAAATAATAATCGGAGAATGGCCGTAGACGTTGAAATATATATAAAAAAAATTAACAAGTAGTGTCGTCCAATAAACGCATTGTCGGCGTTTCAAAGTGTAACTCTGATAATACGTTTTGGTTTTTTTTTTTTTTTTATCGAAATGAAGTTTATTTAAAAAACGTGCTTGTCGCGTAGAACTTTTGCGCGATAAATATGACGGTTAGATTTACAAATGACTGGGCGGAAGGACAGAGACGACGAGAAGGAGTGACGAGTCTCATCGGCGACTTAAGTGTGACGATAACGCGGATTTGAGGAGATATATAGAGAGTAAAGTGGTCGATCGACTTATGTTCACTTTACTATTCTTTTTCAGGTCGGGTATTCTGTGCTCAACTATATTGTATAGACATAATATAACATATGTACGTGAAGTAGTATTTCGTCTTCGGAAAATTCGCTACAAGATAGTGTAGTTTTCGTTATTGTGAACAGCCCGTTTCTATCGAATTCGGCGTTGTTAACGGAACAAAGTGAAGCACAATAGTAAGCAGTGATAATCTGTATTCACACGTGAGTACGTAAACCGAGGCCTTATTTTTTCCACGGGAATTTGGAGAGCCGAAACTTTTTCCATAGTCTTTGATTTCTGCCTAATCGTATATAATAAAACTCAACTAACTGTCTGAATTTTCAAATACTATTTTCGATTACTTGTTAATATTACGAGGTCATTTTTCCTTTTTTTTCCGTTATTTTTTCGATTTATAAACCTCATCTTTCGAAAGTTTAATCCAGCCACGACCAGGACACGGGCCAAACGCTATAAACTCAGTATTATGTGTACAACGCGTATATTATATTAAACTCAACGATACTCACGGCACATAATATTGTCCGAGCCGTATATCGTATAGTCAGTAGATCAGTTCCATTATATTATTATAAATTTATAAATCTACGTACAAGTATTACAGATGTTATATAGATTTACCGAAACAATTCGAACCCTAGCCGGGGCACTACAAATTATGTACGCTCCACTACATACAGGTATATAGGTATATATATATTATAAATGAACGGCACTATGAACGCATTACGTTTTTGTCCGAAACGTTGAAAGGTCGATTTTATAGCGCGAGCGTTTTATTTACATATTATATCAAATATAATATTATTGCTGCATTGTTATTGTGCGTTATTCGTGCGTCACGAAGTAAATATTAAACAACACACACACACGTGGTATAAATCTATTCGCGAGTGTTGTTTCTTTGTGCGTATTGTTTTACGTATGTGTATATAACATTGATATTATATTGTACGTCGTGCGCGCGCGTGGATTGGTGTGTGGTTTAATTTAAATTTATACTTGGCTCTCGAGGAGTCATGCAAGTCGATTACAATGTATTATAATCCTAAAAATTAGAAACCAATTATTCATAAATACGACTTACTCGACTGCGTTTTGATTTTGATTTTCAAACGATATCAAATACTATTCTTGAAATTTTACAGACGCGAGTAGATCAAAACCGTGATCCTTAATTAGTTTTTTGGAACCGTATGTCACTATTGTCTCGGTTTTACTGTGTGTCAGATTTAAATAACCAATAAATGATTTATCGCGATCGAATGTGATTTTTTCTATAATTATTTTGATCGGTTTCGATGCGTTTAAGGTTTGTCTAATGGTTATAATACAATCGAAATCGTGTGAGTACGGGAACAGTCGAAAAATCGAATAATTACCCTTTTTTAATGAAAAATGATTAATAGTTATTGATTTTTTTTTTTAACCGATGATTTTACGAACGAACTACAACCACGCAGTGTTTATCGCAAATGATAAATAATATTATAATCAATTCGAATAACGTTTTACGCTTTATGAAATTCGGATCAATCAAATTATAATAAATACTATTCACGCGCTCGAAAAAAAACTAGACCGTTACTGTATATATTATGATCGCATAATATTTATTCCACAATACGCGAGAATCCGCGTTGGCATTTCGATCGACGAAACTGCGAACTACTTCTCGTTTATTTCTAGATACTCGCCGAGTGAACGGATAGTACGCGCGATTTGTTCGATAATAACGTGTTTGGCGCGTGTTTCACACAATGACAAATTAAAATACAATCGAAATCGCATTGGTTTCGAGTTCAAAGACCTGCGCAGGCGTCGCGTCGACGAGATGATTTTTTTCATTTACCGGACGAAAACGCGTAGACTTTGGTCGTCGTCCCGTAAGTAAGTACCTGCGCCATAAACAACTGAAAAAAATAAATAAGAATAGCAGTGCTCAAAGCCCCGAGGAATGCAGATTTGTCTGAAACGCCATTACATCGTATAAGTACTATATAAGTATTATTACTGCCCGTGATAATATTATTGTCCGTTAAATGTTCGTCCCCCGGTGATGTGATGTCGTGGTCCGTGAGCCATATTATTACTCCGGTTGTATTAACCGTAATTAATATAATATATATATATATATATATTTAATCATAATTTAATATTTGAAGACGCGATACCTAAACCGATTAACGTGAAACGTATAGTTTGCGTAGAGGTTAGATTTATATATTATAATAGGAAGTAAAGCACGTTTTTGTCGAGTTTACCATCCGATGTCTAAAAGGCGCTGTTATAATTATGTAATAATAATATTAGATAACCGTTTGAAATATTATTTGAATAAAATGCAAATCGAAATAACGCGTGACGTACACTCGGAATGGGATTTAAATAGATTCGAAATTTTCGAACGAAACGAGTGACGTTTTTATTTTTATAATTCTACGTTTCTCTATTGAAATATAATAAACGAACCAGTGCCGCAACAATTGGGTGTGCAAGGTGTGCGATGCACACGGGCCTCCGGTTCTTAGGGGCCTCCCAAACCATAAGCTAAAAATTGAAAATTGTCCGTTTCAAAATGAATTTAGCCTATATTGGTAGGTATTCTTCACTCCACCTCGTGGCTCGTACCTCGAAAGTTTTTCGATTTTTTTGTAATTGTTTTCAATGAATTTATTATTAGCACAAGTAGATGATAATTAATATCATGCTTCATTGGATCTGTAAATAATTCGGTTTTATAGTAAAACGTACAAATTATTATAGGAATAAAATTACGAAAATGATATTATAAAGTATGACATGATTTGTAGAATAATAGTCATTATCGCAGGGGCCCCTCTCTGTTATTGCGAAATATTTCAAATAATTATTGTATGGATACTAGACTTGGATCACGGAATTAAGTTGTTCATTATTTTTTTTTGATTATTCGTTATACTAATTTATAGAGGAGGTATTTAGAAGCTCAAATTTTTATAAATTTACATAATTTATTCTTCTGATCGGTTCCGCGAATCCGTCAAATATTTAAGTTATAGTACTAAAAAATACTAAAAAAAATTTCTGTAGTAATACAAAGATCAAGTAATAAATATATTATTAATTTGGGGCCTCTAAATAAATCCTTGCACACGGGCCTCAGAATTCATAATTGCGGCACTGAAACGAACGCGGTATTTCGAGTATAAATATTATAATATAACCTATATAAAAAAAAATAAAAATATTCTAATGGTACCTATGAAAATTTATCAAATTAAATATACGACGGTGAAAAGTGGTGTAAATTAAAAATAACAATACGCATCGAAAAGGTCGCGTTGTAATTATATATATGTACGAGTATATCAGCTGAAATTCGTTTAATATTTTAATTCATCGACCGTACGCGTGATAATTTGAAAAACGCTGTAAAATTACCGATGTCGGTATGAAGCGCACGTTTTAGAATCTAAAAATCTAAAATTTAGATCATACGCGCGTGTAAGTTTTATAATCGTGGGTGCGCGTTTGTTCGTCGACTACATTAATTATTAGCAAAACGATTTAAATTATTTTATTCGCGATTCGTTTCGGCGGGTAGGCAATCTCTGTAGGCAATGGAAAATCGAAAAAATTAAACACGAAATCGCAACGAAAAATTGCAAACGCTCAAGAGGTTCGTTTCGAGTACTTTATAGAACTCGAGTGTACATACACACATTTTCCGACGTACAACTATAATATGAACGGAGTTCGATGCCTAACGTTTATAGTTATGCGTATATATATATATATATATGCGTAGGTATATGGTATATATATATAAATGTATTTACTTACCATATATATGGTACATGGGGTTCAACGGTTGAGTATTGTTTTTTTCAAAACGGCCGTGTCAAGTGTTCCTGCTCTCTCTCTATATACGCCCGCGCGGTTTAAGTTCGCTACGCCGGTAATAAGCAAGAGTATCATAATACGCTGAACTAAATATTGTTTTATATCAGGGACTGGAACCGAACCGAAAAGAACCGGTTCTGGAACCGGAACCTTGGCCAAATTATAGAACCTTAACCTTTAAAGAACCTTTAATTAAAATTTTAAAGAACCCAAACCTGAACCGGAACCTCGATAAAAAAAGTGTTTTTACTTTCGGTTCTAAACGGTTCTTTTCGGTTCTTAGGACATATTATGTATTTCATATTTCAAAAGAAATAATATGTTACACTATTTGTATTTTTCCTACAAAATTGTATTTATTTTGGTCAACGTCGATAATGATTGCGATAACACGCTATTACGGACGGCGAGTTGCGTCTCATTGCGTATAATTAGTAAACCCCTGACTATTGCAATATGTTTATAAATACATTGTGTAGGAATAGTAGGAAGTCATACTAATTTTTTCGATAAATATAATTAAAGAAAATGGTTTTTCCAAAGCGCGATCGCTGACGACGAAGGCTGGGTTCACATGGGCGCGTGTTTAGATATACGGGTTTCTCATAAATCGTTCACATGGCGCGTCGATCGCGATAACGACGCAAGAATCTATTTCCGCGCGTACACGCGCGTGACTCCGCGTATTGAAAATTGAAATCCCATATATCGTTATCGGACCGTTCAGATGACGCTTAGCCACTGCCATCTACTATCGCCAAGACAGTCGTCAATCGTCACACGTTAACTTACTGTGAAAGTTTGAAGTGTTGTTAATTATTAAAAGCTCTATAATGGGCCGTCCAATAAAAATTATGGTATTTAATTATTTTACCTATGATGGTGATACAAATGAATCAACATGTAAAAGTTGTTCCTGCAAGATCAAAGTAAGTACCAATTCAATAAATATATTATTTTGATAAACTAATAAAATATGTATAATATACAGACATAGGTGTGTAGTTTTTCATCAATATTGTTTAAACTAATTATTAAATATTTACTAGGTAGCCTACTACTAGGTATCAATATTCTGGATTAAGCTTAGCACTTAAAAATTTTAATTTCAAACTATTAAAAATATACCTTTAAATTGAGTTATTTGTTTGGTACAAAAAAAATTGTGTTTTATTTAAAATATAAAAACTAAAAGAAATGTTCAAGAAAAAAAAAAGTTTTTGAAAATATACTAATCATACCGTAAAATATATAAATATGCAATAAGATTTAAAAAAAATTGTATTTATCAAATTATATGCGTAATAAATATAAAATTTCAGATATATTTTCATAGCATCTTGAAATGGATTTATTTTACCCACTACTATACTTGTATTAAAAAATACAAGATTAACTACATTGTAAAATATTTTAAATGATTCATATAACGCATGTATAAAAGTTTCAATAATTTGATTAACCTTTAATAACGTATCCAGGGGTGTTCAGAACACCCCACTGCTATAAAAGTGATAATAAATAATATTTTAAGTTAGCTACACTGTTTAGCCTCATGGTACCTTCCTAAAATATAGTATATAATACTATTCTATCATGAAAACAACAATATTGATAACATATGAATTATAATAACATTATTATCAGCTTGGGGTGCTATGAATACCCCACATACATACTTAACTTTTAATAATTATCAAGATTATTTGTATGTTATAAGATTATAAAATTATTTTATTTTGTTGAAAGAAGACGTATCCAGTGTGGGTGCTGCTTTACTATTTTATAATAAAGTTTACTGAAAAGAGTTAATATTTGTAATTTATTTCATTATAGTATGTTTGGTATTATATTCAGAGTTATTAATTTTGCAGTTCAGTCTTAATAAGTGATATACATTTAAATTAATAAAAAATGATTAAAATTGCATTATCGCAAGTTAATATTTAACTTAAGAAGACAAGTCACTCTTTGGCTTGTCTACATGATATTTAACTAGTTTGGGAGGAGTTAAGTTCTTGAAATGTCTCTTAAATAATTTAAATTACAATAAAGAATGAAAACACCCCACATACGTAGTTACGTAAATTTTTATCACATACATAATTAAAGGTCAATGTTAATACTATTTGCAATTTTTACTGTATAAAAACTGTCAAACTTTTCTTGGGTATTTTTATAAACTGAAATCTTATACATATGTTATTTGTTTAGGGAAAACATGGAACTAATCTTAAAAAACATTTGAGCAGCCACCCAGATTTATATGAAGAGATGTTATCGAAAGAGTTAGTTAAAAAGACTTCCATTCCAAAAAATATGGCTATAGTGAATGCACACAAGCGACTTTTTCAATTTTTGACACCTGATGTTACAGTTAAAATTGACATGGATACTGTAATCAGTGCTTGTGTTGAACTAGTTACAGTTAATGGACGTCCATATAGTGCTTTAAATGATACGGGATTCAGAAAAATAATTGATCCCATTTTAAATGGATTAAATAGAAAAATTGCAATTAACTCTGATTCCATAAAGTAAGGGATTTATTTTTATGATTAATTCTAATTTCTAATACTTCAAATTTCAATGTATAATTATTTACATCTAGAAAGTATGTTCATAAAGAATCTCTATGCTTACAACAACAAATAATCAATGAAGTCCAGTCAACATTGATTTCTTTGAAACTTGATGCTGTTACACGACTTAATCGATCATTTTTGGGTATCAATTTACAATATGTCTTAGATGACCAGATTAAACTTAGAACTCTAGGCTTAATTGAGTTAACTGAATCACACACAGGTATTATTATGTCAATTTAATAAAAATATTAAGTATACGGTTAATAAATTATTACTTTCTTTAGGTTTATATTTAAAAGATACCATCATTAATGTTTTGAAAAAATACAAAATCGAATCTGATCAAATTTACACTGTCACATCCGACAATGGAGCTAATATGATAAAAGCAGTAAATTTAATTGAAAAAGAAATTTTGGATTCCCAGCCACACAATTGCAATAGTGAATATGATAATAATTTAGAAGACAATGATAATTATGTACTTGGATGTACTTCTTCAGACAGTTCTGAGTGTTCTGACAGCAGGTTATACATATTTTTATATTACAAACCTAATAGTTACTACATATTGCATTTGATTATACATTCACAATGTAATAATTTTAAACAATCCGTTGTTAAAGTGGAAAATAATTGCTCAAAACTAATTCTTAAAACATTTTTGATTTTACCGAAATAATTTTATTTTGAACCATCTCCTGAATTTAATCATAAATAAGGGGGACACTGTCTACCTCTGCCCTACTACTCACTTAACCACTATATTTTGATGAAGATTAAATTATTGAAATTCTATTTTTTTTTCATTTACAATACATTTTCATGTTTAAATGATACATTTTTTTATTTACTTAATAAAATAAATATACATGTAGGTAATATTAAAGTTCAAAACAAAAATAAACCTTAAAATATTATAAACGCAACAATTTAAAAATAATAAGAATATTATTAAAGGTTTTATAACATCACAATATTTAATTTATAACTGATGTAAATATAATTGTACATATTATTATTTAATGTTGAAATATATTTGTTTAGCAATGAAAATGAAACCGATACCATTAACAATAGGGTTAAACTCAACGATGAACAAATTAACGATCTTATTACAGAAGGTAACCCAAGTGATGAATATGATAAAACTGAAAGTATTTTGGATGATATTCAGTCATTTAAAAATATTGGAGATAGTTCAATATTCACTGGTTAGTTTTATTTTATTTTATAAATGTATTTCTAAAAACAAATAAAAAATTTAATTATTTACTTCTTAATAAGTGATTATACTATTTTTTTTTATTACAAATGAATACATTTTAATAAATACTTAAACCAAATATAAATATAAATGTATTTTATAATTTTATATAAAAAAGAATCCCTTTTTAAGAATATAGATAATTTTTTTTCCTACGATTTTGTACTTATTATTTATTGAACTATAGAATTATTTTTATTTTTATTGATACAGTACCTATTTTAAATTGCATATTGATGTTATATTAAGTAGTGCCTAGTAGTAGTTAACTAGAAAAAAAAAAAACATTTAATTATAAAATCAAATTACTCAAAATTAAATTAAAAATTAACACCTAATGGCTAATATATTATTATTATATTATATATATTATATATATTTATTTTTTTTTAATTTTAGGTTTACGCTGTGTAGCTCATACTCTGCAGTTGGCTGTAATTGATAGTTTAAAAGATACTAGTGTTGATAAATTACTAAACAAAGTTCGTTTATTGGTAAAGAAGCTTCGTAACCAAACCTATATATATTTAATCAAAAAAGAGAATTTAAAGTTGCCTATTCTAGACTGTTTAACGCGTTGGCATTCAACTCTAGATATGTTGGAGAGAATCATATATTTGAAACAATTTGTTCAAAATATGGCGGACAATGATTCCGCTTTAAAAAGATTGTGTTTAAATAATATGGAATGGAGACAAATTGGTGATATTTCAAAAGCTCTTTCACCTTCCAAAATGTGTACCAAAAAATTTCAAAGCGAGCAATTAACAATGACTGATTTTTATGGTGCGTGGATTTTATGTAAAATCCAAACTAAAAAACTCAACACTCCGTTTTCAAAAAAAATAGTTGAGTGTTTAATTAATCGGGAAAAAAGTATAATGAATAATAAAGTTTTACTAGCAGCAATTTTTTTGGATCCAAGATATAAAATTGTACTCAGTAATGAACAATGTACAGATGCCATCAACCATTTGATTAGTGTATGGATTCATTTAAAAAATCTAATAGAAAAGAAAAATATAGAAAGTAGTTCAATTTCCTATGAAAAAACTGCAAACATTGATGTTGAAAATGATTTAAACATAGAATCTGATGGACTTGAAAATTTTCTTAAGGAAAAAGAGATAGCCGAAGAAACTTCCTTTACATCAAATAGCTCTAAAAGTTCTGAAACGAAGATTGAAACTATTCTTAAGTCTTATCATATTGAACAAAAGAGATTAAATCATAAATTAGATATCTTAAAGTTTTGGAAATCAAACGAAGTCGCACATCCAGAAATATCTTTTCTTGCTAAAATAATATTTGCCGTTCCATCAACTCAAGTGAGCGTTGAACGTCTATTTTCTGGCCTCAAATTTATATTATCACCTTATAGAAGTAATATAAATTCAAAAAACTTGGAAAATCAATTATTAGTGCGTACCAACAGATTATTTGAGAAAGTTGATGTGACAAAAAAGTAATTTCTATTAAAAGATAATTATTATTCTAAGTACTAATTTAATTATAACTTAAATGTTTAAAAACTATTTTAATATGTTTTAGTGCTAACAGTGATCAAACATCACAGTCCACACTGTCCACAGCTTCACATAAACGAGGATCATGTCAAAAAGAAGGTCCTTCAACAAAAAAATAAACAATTTTCCTCTTATTTATATATTTATATAATATTTATTATAATAATTTTATTTATTTATATTTATTTTATTTACAAAAACATTTAAACTTAACATAATACCAAAATCTTCACTTAGACGACACCTACATTTTATTTCATTATTATAATAATTTTATTATAATTTTTACCAGATATTTTGATTTTTTAATAAGAATGTGTGATATTTTAAATTCCATGTTATCAAAAAAAAATTGGAACCGGTTAAAACCTTTATTAACCGAAACCGGAACCGAAACCCTAATTTTGTATTTTTAAGTACCGGAACCCAAACCGGAACCGAGAATTTAAATATTAAAGAACCGGAACCGAAACCAGAACCCTTAAAATCGTAAAGGTTCCAGTCCCTGTTTTATATACATCAAACGCGCAACGTTTAGATCGCACGCATATTATAAAATCACGGCGATGCGATTCAATGCCTTCCTCGGTGCGTTCTTTATCAAGTCGCGGCGGGGCTTTCCACGTGGTGGTTCGAAATCGTTTGTTTGGGGTCGGCTTTGTATATTATAATATTTGAGACGTACAATAAAAACGAAAAAGCGCCCGGAATCAATCGACGGCGAGAGGTATAAACACTATAAACCCTATTTGTTTTAATTTCGCGCCGGAATCGATTTATTTCGATTTGAATTTATCGCCGTCCGACGGCGTTGTTCTCGAAAATGTTCGACGAAAAACGTTAAAACATACGCATGTTATTCGTCGTCCTAGAACGAGATATTTATCAACGGGCCGGAAGAAATTACGAGTAATATATAATACGGTAATTCGAACAGGTAAACTTTTATAATATTATTTAAAGTGATTAATGTGAGTACGCGCGGCTTATGGGATATTTAAAAAAAAAAAAAAAAAACCGGTAGTTCCGCCGGGTCTCTACTGCGGAGTTACGCCTCTTACACTGACGGAAGAGATATAATACATTTTGATTACGTCGTACGCCGTCGAAAAAAACCATAAAATACCAATCGATTTTTCGTTAATTAGAGAACAATATTATATTTACTTTATACAAAAATATATATATAAAAAGTCATACATCATAATATTTATATAACGAAAGCACTTTCTTTAATTACTTCTAAAACTATAGAACCATATAATATAATACGTCGATCGAAGCAAAAAAAAAAATAAAAATAAAAATACATCAATATCACGCTTCGAGTGCGAGGCGTCTAGTTTAAAACAAAAACATTTTTTCTCCTTCTACACGATATTTATTATTATTCGGGATAAATGGTTACGATAACGAAACGTTACATTTAAATCAAAAAATGTCCCGACTTACGAACGATTTACGTTTGATTAAATCGATGTAGAATTTGATTTTAGTTTCAGGACATTTTTCAATCGTTATTGACAATTATTAAAACACACACACACACACATCTGATATTATATATATATATAAATAATTAAAATTAATCACACGCGTTTAACTCTACTATTATCGCCGACGAGTATGTAGATCCCCGAGTCGCTCACTCAAGGAGGTTGTGGTGGCACCAATTTGAACATCACATCCAAATTGAGTGAGTAACTCTGAATATCCAATATGTTTACTTGGTTTTTATTTTTTTTTTACATTCACGTGTTTAACGTATGAATTTTTAGCAATATTTTCTTTCCGCGTCGTCTTGGAGATAAGTTTTGTTTCTTGATCCGTTCGTAAGTACAAGGTCGTATTACATTGGCGGGGAAAATGTTCATAAGTCTCGAGAGCGTAAGGAGCGGGCGGGGGGGGGGGTGTGCGTGTGAAAAGGTGGCGTGGCGACGGCGGCGTTATTTAATAAAAAAAAAATATGCGCTTTGAAAAAAAAAAAAAAAAAAAAAAAACGTAAATGGAGTGGGCGCGGCACATGCGGTGACTTAATGAAAAGGGAACTTGGAGTGGGTTCGCCTAAAAGCTCTTTTCAACAACCCTTCCATTTGTGCTTGTGCTTATCTATCACTAGAGTGTCGGGGATATCCTGCGAAACGAAATTATTCTTTTACTGCGCAGGTTGTTTACGGACTACGCCGCCGCGCCGACACTGGGTGGGTAGTATTTCGTCGTGAAATTTTCGAAATGTCTCGAAAAGTTGTAAATTTCACATTATTACGAACGAAACGTTATGATAATAATATTTATACGGCCACGGGTTCCGGCGTCATATATTTATATAATATTGAATATTTATTTATCCGAAACGAGCGCTTAAATTTATAAGTATAGAAATCGTCGAAACGCGCGCGCGTCTATTTATCTACATTAATCTATAGAGGCTAAGTCTTTCTCGAAACGGATCTGAATTCGCGCAGCGCGTACGATCGCCGCCCCGACTGAGGTTTAGACGGGATTCTTCTCACAGCCGCGGGGTTGTGTATTTTTTTTTCTTTTTTAAATACACGCGTATACACGCGCGTGCTTGAGAAAAAGCAGTGGAGTGAGATTTTTTTTTTTTTTAAATATCAAATTACAAAAGACCAAGTATGAAATAAAAAATGAAGTGGAAAACATCTGTTGTCATTTTCAGACTACACGTGACGTATATAACATTTAACAACATTTGATATATAATACACTCACTTCAGCGACTTCATTTAAATAACGTGTATATTAAATTTGAATAAATTATGATGCGACCATTAGAGTTATTTCGCGTCGCGTGTAAATACGGTATGTACACTATACGTATTATTATAATATGATATCGCATTATATTCGACTCTATGCGAAATGAAAACGTTATACAAATATTTGGAAATAATTTAGGGGGGAAAAAAAGTAAAGAAAAGTCGACCGCATGACACCGAAATATTTATTATATAGACGTGGTCGTAGTCGTCGTGCCGATACAATATACGAACTGTAAGGACGATCGTCGTGTGCACGAAGGAATATTACTTATATAAGTCGCGGAAAAAAAATGAACATTGCTCGAATTTATTACGCGCAGACGGATGGGAAACATTAGAATTTTAACGTGTAAATTTTTTCGGTCATACGAACGAGTAATTATTATAACGGTGATGATAATGATGATAATGTATGTAATAATAAAATAAAATAAAGGTCTTGCCTCGAGTGTTTACGAGTGAGAGTGCAACAAAATGTGTTGAGTATTTATTAGTATTTAGAGTGTTAACCGTTGAATATAACTATTTTGTTTTATTTATTTAACTATACTTTTCACGTATGCGTTTGAAATGTAAAATTCGAAACGAAAATCGCATCGCGGAAACGGCGCGGTATATTATGAAAAAAAAAAAAACGTTTCGAAAACCGCAAAGCGACACGAGTAACGTTGCAACTGCACGTGTTGTGTAATATCGTATGAATTAACGACGAGGAACACGAGCCGTTTTAAAACAATACCGTGGCCGTAAAATGTAAATGTTTTATAAAATGTGACCGCGGGTAGAACTCTCGCGCGTATTATGAAAAACAACGCCGACGAGCGCCGCACAACGACGACGACGTCGCCAAAAATAATTGACGCGTTTCGAACGTTATTATTATTTATTACCGCCGCCGCGCTCGCGAGACCGTATTAATTCGAATTTTTTACGCGTTTTTTTCTAGAGAGAGAGAGAGAGAATTTTATTTCGCCGCAAATTTCAAATGCCAAAACCCCGTGCACCGCGCTTAACGGGGGCGGGCGACGGGGCAGGGAGAGGGTATCGCCATCGGTCGACGGCGACGAATCCGAGAGACCTTTAAAAATCCAAATACGAAACTCGCAGGAAATCGCATTGACGCATCGGGAGAAAATAATCCGACACCGATTGTGAATAATATTGGAATTTTAAACCGATATCGTAACGAATATTTCGCCATTTACTGTCGTAAACACTCGTGTATTTCGTAAATCGAGATCGTTTTGTTCGATTTGTTATCATATTTACATTAATATATTTACGTTCGAAAAGTTGCGCGTATCGTTCATATTATGTAAATCACGTCAATCGGTATACATAATATATTATAAGAGTTTTGGTTTGGTGACATTTTCATTTTGAATTAATCTTTGAGCACAAAACGCGGAAAATATTAAAAATCAACGCGCGCGAGACTCGGCGGATATCGACAGCAAACGATCTATAAGGAACAAAGTAGCGGGGGATTTTTTTTCTTCAAAAAATTCGTCAGGAACCTGTAAGAGGTACCCGATAGGCACCGGAGAGTTATCTGACCAGAAGTTTTTTGAAAAATAAAAATACAGGACGATTGAAAATATATAATATTTTATCGCGCACGCGACGATAAAAAATAACGAACGAGAGCGGACGCAAGTAGGTTTGTAAATCCCGCGCTACTGAATTAATTTTTTATTCGAAAAAAAAAGGAAAATCGAAAACGACGGCGAGAAAAACAGTCGAATCGTATCAACACAAAAGGTTAAAAATTGTTTGAACGTTTACGGCTCGACCCGAACAGTCCTTGGCGACAAAGTCTTTCTGGGAGTTGTATTTTCAAATCGGTCACGCGGACAGTTTTTCGATTCGCTCGCGTGTAAAATATTTAATAAATCTAACTCGACGTTTATCGGCGGCGCAACTGTTATTCGAAAGAGAACAGAAAGAAACGTTTCGTAAAATGCGCAGAACGGAAGGACTGTGTGACGAGGACTCGGGTTTTGCGTTTCGGGTAAAACGAACGGGACGTTTTCGCGTTTGTACTTACGCGACGATCGTCGGCACTCGTCGTAGGTGGCATGTTCCTCGTCGTGGCACGCCGATGTCACAACTGCTGCTGCTTCGAGAGAGAGACTTGGTAGCCGCGAGAAGGTCCGCCGAGGGTGTGCGAGTGCTCGTTCTCGACGCGTCGTCGGCCGTTTTATATGACGCGCGACACACGGCGGTGGCGGCGGCGGCGGCGACGCCCCCCGAATGAAACCCAGACCTCTCGAGCAGACGGAGCGCTCACACGTGCGAGCGGACACACGCGTCCGAAAGATAACACGACCCTACTGCGGGGGAGGGGTAGGGGACAGGAGAGAAAGAGATGTTTTACGATCGGAAAAATGTGTGTTTATAGTTTCGAAAACGGTTTCTATAAAATAAATACGTATTATAATATGATTCGAAAATCACTTTTCTCTCGGCGAGAATTATTTCAAATCGTTATTCCGAGAACACTCCTGCAATAAAACGGCGGCGAGGGAGGGGGGAAACCGAAAAATCATATCGCGTTTATTCATCACCAAAACGTACCCCGCCGAGGGGTAATGTGGCCGACGAGAGTGCCTAAATTAGAAACTGTTAAATATTATTTAATAACACATTTGTAACTTTGTCAATATGTGTGTGTGTGTAGTGAACATTAGCGTCGTAGACTCGGAAATATCTTATAAACTCGCGACGGAAACTCTAAATTTCCCTTCGAAAAACCCAAAATAACATATACGTTCGATAGTTGGAAAATAAACCTTTTATTTCTTTTTATCGGGCGAATAATAGTTGTAAAATATTCGCAGGTATACAATTGTCGCGCGCGAAATCAATCATATGATTTATAAAATCAAAGACAGGACGTCACGTTTTCAAACGATTTACTTCGTTTAAATAGTATATACCTTTCTAGTTACACGTAACGCGCGTGTTATTTTCGTTCCGACGAAACAAAATATTCGAGAGAAAAACTCCTGCTCGCCGACAAAACGCCCCCGCGGCAGTGCAGCAGCACCACTACGGGGTAGATTGTTTACACAAACGCATGTGATACGTCCGCGCGAGACGAACGCGAGGAAAAGGACCGCTGCGTTTGTAGTGTACCAACTATTTGATTTTCTACATCGACGACCGCGAGTCGTATACACACGTACACGCGCGCATAACCGAGAACACCGTACAAACAGAAAGATAAATTATAATCTCTCGTGAGAATCGTCACCGCGTAAACCACCGCGGTCATATAGAGGTATGCCCGACGTCCAACCCGAAATTGATACGATAAAATGTTATTATTTTAAGCGTTCCGTCTCTACTATAGTGTAGAAACACATTCAGTTTTGAAATAGGTGTTGTAAAGTCGAACGAAAATATCATTCCAAGTGATACGTATGTTACAACGATATGACGTACGCGCACCGCGGTGGTATATTTTTTATTTTATTTTGCATCGTCAGATTACTGGGCCTCACTGAGAAAAGAACTCGCTTGGAGGCCCAAGAGTTATCTTAGTTTACAGTTTTTTTTCATATAATTTACACTTTAAACGATAATTATATCTTATTATGTATATTATTATTTACTTATTGATACGTCGATATCATATTGTCAAATTTAATCCGGTGTCGTAGAAAAAAAAAAACAAAAAAGCCGCGCGACATTCGAAATCCCAGAATAGTCAAAACTCGCGCGCAACATATACGTATATACGCGTGAACGGAGCCCGTGAAAATCGATCGATTTCACTTACAATATTTTCGTACGCGAAAACAAACAAACAAACCGTTTTCGACTTTGGTATTTTCATACCGGACAACAAGCGTTCGCGCGAGTTCGTCTGTTGTGACTTTACCTCGAGCAATTCGTTTGGTAATTAGATTAAAACTCAGACGAAACATATTATACTTTCTCATGCCTCGCGCATACGCATACTGTGAGCTACTATAGTATACGCACATCGTTCCTGTTTGAACATTAACGTAATTAGATTTTTCTCTCCCCCTCGCACTGTGCTAACATTTAAACATTCATATGCCACGGTGATTTATATACGTACGATAATAATATTCGGCGGGAAAGTTTTAAGGTTTTTGTTTTTTTTATATATATTATGTTTTCGTGTGATATCCGTAATAAATGACAAACGCGTATTGCGTTCACGTTTAACCGCCGTTTGCCGCCTACGGGTCATTGGACTGCGGTGGCCGCCGATCGACACGTCATTATTTCAGAGCCGTTCAACATCCAAAGTTCGCGGCGGCGGCGGCGCTCGTGATAATAAATGTCTCCCGAAACAATGTCGAGGTTTTAGAGAGAACCGACGACGTCGTTGTGTTTTGTTCTATCGATTCCACAATATCGGACCGACGACGGCGGTAAACGGAACGCCGCTGATTTATTTATTTCGCTACGAATAACAAAACGAAACAATTTGTAAAACGAAAAACGAGGACATATTTATATTTTCGTAGGGACAAGTATGTTGTTTCACGTCGTACACCTCGCGACAAACGCGTACGATTCGATCCCATTGCGAAAACAGTCCGACCGAACCGGCGGCGCTAAGTATTTTGCCGCCCCGTGCACTTAAAAAAGACGACGACGCCCTTTCGACAAATCGTTATTTATCTATTATCGCGTAGAAATCAACCCGCGCGCAGAGTGTGTTCGACGGAGTTTTATATTTTCGCGTGAACGTTTTATTATTGTTTTTACATCGAAACTCGTACGCGCCCGCAGAACAACGACGACGGGGGCGCGTGGCACGTCGAATATATTAGAGCGTTAGAAACGTTCATTAATATTATGTAAATATTGTACGACATTGGTCGAATGACGAGAGTAGACGAGTATTTTATATAAACGATATTTTGACGATACGTCGATAAGTTTGCGCACAGAAATAATTCAGTAATAATAATAATAATTATAGCTCGTCCGACCTAACAGCGCGCGTGTATAAAATTGAATGCTGCGCACTACTCTTACACGCCGGATTCGTGACATAATCTAAATTCTATAAAAGTATACTACTTTTAAATCTGAGACGTGACGATATCTGAGGAAAGCAGCCACCCCCGTTGGTGACACTTTCTCGGGGTTTTTTTGTCATTATATTTTCACGGTTTGGAATTTATTTTGTTTTTTCGTTGTTTTGTGTGTGTTAGGGTGTCAACAGGCCCGTTTGAGTCGCCTTTGGGAATTTCCGGGGGGGATCGTATGAGGTTTCCAATATTAAAGGATATTGGGATGCGATAGTGAGCGAGTATGGAGACGTTTGTAATAATATAGGCTTTGTGGTTTCTTCTGAAGGCATTTTAAGGTCTGTGTGTAAAATGTTTAATAAATATTTTAGTTAGTTTTAGCGTCGTAACGATATTGTTTTTGTCGTGTGGTATACACGCGTTGACAACGCGTTCGTTTTACAATCGCGGAGGGCGGGCCCGCAGCCTCGCGCAACAGTCGAGTCCGACGTTATCGCGACGCGGAAGGGGCGTCTTCGCGAGTAGGAGGTTTTCGGAAAGACTCGCGTGTTTTTTGTTCGAAAACGCACTCGCACACTCGACTATAGGACTAATCAGACGCGCGCGTGCGTGTACACAGCAGGACAGCTGGCAGCGCGGTTCGCGTCGCTATCGTCGACTGTACATAATACACATGTGCACATAATAACAACAATCGTATAAGATATCGCGTGCGGCGAGAGCCATGCGGTCTGTTCCGCGATAGCGATGTCCGCATAATATAAAACAGGACACCGGAGCCAGAGGAGCGGCGCGATAATACGAAATGTACAAAATCCTAATGTTTTACGAATACGTACGCGCGTGTACACAGGGTGTGGCGCGTTTAAAAACGCCAGATTTCAATTTTAACGCGACTTTTGTAGGGAAATCGAAGGAGGGCTCGCAGTAGGGTAGGGTGACCATACGTCCTGTTTTATACAGGATTGTCCTTTATTTCGGCTTCGTGTCCTGTTGTCCCGACAAACGTCACTCAGGACGCTTTTTATCCCATTAATTTCAAGTCTGGTCCCTTATTAATCCTTTTTTTGTCCTACTTACTGTTAATTCATAAAATTTTGAAATTGATTTTATTGTGAACATTTTTGTATGACATTATTGAATAGAATAATATAATAATCTATACTTATCAGTTGTATTTTTGTTTTTACCATAATTATTGTTACATCACATTGTTGTTGGTGGCGTATAATATAATAATAGTATATTTATAATTGAATAGTTATATCTCGCAATAGGGAATTTCTCGTCGACGTACTAACACGGTCACGCGAGACGGTCGACGGTGTTTTGGCGCGCGAAAAATTTGCGCAGAGTCCTCGAATTCTTTCTCGAAACGGAAACCCGCCAAACTGGTCTCCTAGAGATCGCGTGCTATCCGCGCTGGGCACTCGAGTTTTTTTCCCTCCGTATTCCGGTGGTCTTTGTCGTTTTTTTTGCAAACGATTAGAGAACGGAGAGATTCGTCGTCGCGTGATCGACATTAACGCGTCGAATCCCCGCGCGTCGGCGCGGTAAAAATCGATGATTTTGTTCAGCAAAGTCGTCGCGTCGAAATAAATAAATCCAGCGTTTCAAATGCAACACACCCTGTACGCGCGACATTATTTTTTATACGCCACACAGTCGGAGGACGGACGGACGGCACTATTTTATCGGATTCACTGCCGCGGCGCTGATAGTAAAACACACTGGCCATTATATGTCGTATTTTATAATACGCGTTGATCGTACACACACATGACACATGTATGCGACCGCGTGGCTGCTGCTGCTGCTGCTACAACAGGCGTGTTGTCACTCGTTTCATCACGCCACTACGTCCATATGTCTTCGCAACACATTAATGTCATCATACATGTAGAGACGTAGAGAAACAACGTGTATTATTTTAGTGTGTGGTGTATACAGGGTGAACAGAAATGCGCGTTTTTCGAGGCTTCTCGACGACGTAGTTTATACAATTTGTGATCATCGGAAATATAACACACTCGCATACAGCAAAGGCAGGGTTTTTAATTACCACTTGGGAGAAGGTTTTCTAATAATTCAAACTATAGCTTGAGAAAGAAAAAAAACCTAGTCATATCGTTCCGACAGCACGTCCTGTTGACGACGATTTTAAAATAATAGCATATTTATTATTATAATAACCATATGTGGTGTTACACGTCGATTGCAGCCGTAAACCAATGAGATTAAAAACGATATTATACAGTTATAAACGCGAAAACGTAAAATAATTTTAGGGTCAGAGCGCATTTTCGAGGTGGCTCGAGCAAGTCTCCTCTCCCCGCGATCTCGGCCGGGACGACGCGACGTGTCGTAGGAAGACGTTTTATGCGCGCGAAAAATCTTCGTTTTACAAACAACAAAAACGATTATTATCGTAATCGTTATAATAATGAAAACGAATAAACGCGAAATCGATATTGTAATATAATAATTCACAATAGAATAGTGTCATCGCTTTCCCCTCTCCCCATCCACCGTTTGGAGAAAAATAAATAAATATAATTTTATCGTAGAAAATGAATTTTTATGAATTTGTTTCTTTTTTACTATACCTCGCCGCGTACTACAATGTAATAACGTTATTATCACATTGTTTCGATGGAAAAATTAATGGAAAAAAAAATAATAAAAAAAATATGCTATTCTCGTCGGCACGAAATGCAAAACAGTAATAATAACAATTTCGCTCGTGGTATTTCTCCTCTAGGGAACCCCGACTATATGCTCATTATTATTATTATTATTATTTGTATATTATTATAAACGCGCGCGTATATTACCTATATTTTATTACGGCAAAAAGCCGCCGCAAGTCCACTCGTCCTCGACTACGGCGGCGGCGTGTCGACAAAAGAACGACCTTTGCGAAATACCGTTACGGTCCGTATGCTGCGCCACGTGAATTATTGCAAAGGTCGAACCCTTTAAAAGTCGTCCGACTCGGAAACGTCGCGGCAGACGGCCGAATTAGCGAGCGTAGTGATTTTACGCCGGCGAGATTATGTTATAAAATATAACGTCGTCGTTACATTGTGTCGTATTCGATTGTGTTACCTTGGCCTACCGTGACGGAATTACGCGCGATTTCGACCCTAATGATTTGCGCGCTCTTTTCCGCTACGACTATTAAGTTCCTGTAGGGATCGGCCAAAAGGATACGCGGCGTACCTACGCTAGGGGGGGGGGGGCGAATACGAGTTACCGCGCGAGATATAGCCGGTGGCGAAAAATCGGGTAAGTCTGCGCGTAAGTTCGCGCACGGAAAGAATTATCCGTCTACAATAACAGGTCGATTCCTACACGAATACAAATTTCCTCCCCAAATCGGGTGTTCATTTTTATAAAAGCGTATAACGTGAAACGATAACAATCGACGAGTAGGTACAGGATTTTCCGCGGTACCGGATTTAGGGACCCACGGGGTTAAACAAATGGGAGGCTCCCCACAATATGAGTACGTTGTGTACTAATTATTCTAATTTTTATTAAGTTTCATTTTATATTTTCGAAAAAACATTTTAGATTATATTTTTTAAGCGTGTTTATCGTAAAAACATAAATTGTAACATTTTTGATATCTCTATATGTTATAAATAAATTTGTACACATTACATTATCTATCCTACAGTTTTTGACGATCTAAAAGTCTAGTTAGGTACGGTCTACATGTATTTAATAATTTTTAAGGATAAAGTTTTTAAGTCTCTTAGGTACGAAAAAAATTGTGTTTTTTTTTGTGAATAAATGTTTACACCCCCGATGATGATTTTTAATCGAAACCGGTAGCGACTTTTTTGCACTCTTACCTATGGAATACTCAAGGCAAGACCTTTAATTTATTTTATTATTGTTTAAATATATTTAATGGTTTGTATTGAAATAATTGTATATATTTAATAATATTTTGTCATTAAATAACCGATTAATCAAACAAACTATATAAATACGCATGTATATCGATGACTAATGACGGTAAAGAAAACCGATAGATTATGTTTTTCGTACAGCGCTTTATGAAAATTATCAACTCATCAACGTTCGTTATAATAATAATATTTAAATCGATCGCGAGAAGAGGTAAAATTTTAAATCCGTGGCGTATGCGCGGTAAATCGCGCAGATCGGATGCGAATAATTACGGTATTAGTATACTGAATAATAATTATTACTTGTTAGCTACCGCGCGATGTTAAGTTTGTCCGCGAGGGATTAAAACTGCAGTAAAAAACAATTACGGCGCAGTTAATTGAAATTGCAGGTAGCTGCGGTCCGGGGAAACGGACCGGTTAAAGAGAGAGAGGAAGAGTTAAAATAATATTACGGCGGTATAATATTATTACGGCACTGTGTGTGTGTGTGTGTGTGTGACTCGGCGAGACTAAATAATTTAAACGAGTCGTGTGCTTAATAAAGTGGGCGAAACGCGCTCGACACTATATTACTATATGATATTATCGTCGAACTCGACGTGTGATTAAAATGCAAATTTAATTTGAATTTTCCTGCGATATTTATTAGGAAAATAACGTATATAGTTATGTGTGTGTGAAAACGAGATTTAGTTTTTATTACTTTTAAACTCGCGCGTTTTTAGGCAACGGCGAAACCAAGAAAACAAGAATATAACGTTTCATTAATTAAGTTTTAATCAAGGCGTATCCGTCATGTATCCGTTTGGAAATCGTATTCCTCACAACGATGTGCCGAGAGATAACGACAAATAGTAACGTTTTTTTGATTGCTTTTACACACATTTCGAGCGGAGAGCTATTTTATATACGTGTCGGTTCTATTGATAATTTGATTTGATTTGATTTTTTTTTTTTTTAACATTTTCCGAAGCAATAAAAGTGCCGCAAACGTTTTGGACGTCGACGTTTTTATAAAACGAAACGTGGGACGCGCGGCGTTGTCGATTTCGAGAGACTAGGGCGAAACAATGAGTTAGTATAATAAATTCGAAACATCACAGCGAGAATTCGGGGCGAAAATCGTCTCGACATATTACGCGGGAGGTGTATCTGCTGCCATACTACAAACGGCGCGCGAAAGATAAACGCGTTAAAAACGTTATGTGTGGACGCGACTATATAATCATATTTCGCAGTTGAAAATAATGAAAAATATTCATTATGTTAAAAGTATTCGGATATCGCGTGGTGGTGATGCGACGGTTTACCGCGAATTACGGTGGATAAAGGGTATTGTTTTTATTCGCCCGTTTTCGTCGACACGATTTGGCATATACTTAATTTGATTTGGTTTCGAGATGTGACGTTTCTCGACGGAGAGAGTTTAATTAAGTCGTCCGGGGGCGCTGATAAAAAAAATCAATTCCTACGGGAATTTCGAATTCGGTTGTGAAAATCTGCATCGGACGTATGAAACTAACTCGATATAATTATAAAACAATAGTCAGAGATGAAAATAATATTTCCGAAAAAATAAAATATTGTTCCGATATCCTATTTAAAACGCTCAAGTCTTTCAGTTTCTTTTTCAACTAGGCTCCCCGGACACGACATTTTCTAACGTAAATATTGTACTAATATATTATAGAGATTAAGGTCCTGAAATTTAGTCGGATTTGGTCGTCGCGTCGTGCGAAATTTTATGTAATAATAATAATATCTATCATTCGTGTGATTAAACTATAAATCGTCGTTTATAGTTATGTTTAATTTAAATACCGCTCGCAATAATAAAAATAACTCGCACTGTCGATCGTCTCGTCACAAACAGAGGTCTCAAATGCCGAGTCGAATGCGGAATATGTGATTTCGTTTCAAAAATGTTACTTTGACCGGTCACCTATTTATAATTATTTCTCTGCCACTGTTTGACATGCAATAAGGTGGTACTTGCAGTGTGTAGAAAATGTACGTTTTATAAAACTACGACTGTCGAGTAGTAAGAATAAAAAGTGTTAGCACTCTGTGACGCTCATAAAACATAGATACCTACGCGTTTTTATTCTAATCGTACGGTATGATGGCACGGGTAGATGATACGTCGATTTATTTGTTCGCGGCGATTAGATTAGAAAGGCTAACGCGAAAGTTTCGGTAAATTATAAGCGGGTCGATACGCGCAATGAAAACAAAACGCAAACGAGGCCGAAATCGATTTAAATCGTAAAAATTCTGGGTCTTGGCGTTTTTTCACCTAATTAAAACTGTCGCGTCGTCGTCACTCGAAATCGACTATTTCAAAGACGTCACACATGTCGGGCGCTCGCAACACCACGATTCAAGCAACTCTCTACTGATTTAGGACGAAACGTAAACGGCGGAAAATATCTCGTGGCCGCGGGCAAACGTTTTGCGAATTTAGTATGATGGTCGCCGAACCTATCCGAACGTGTACCTTCGACGTGGCAGTTTCGTACGCAGTCGATCGTTAAACGTCCGCGCCGATCCTCATTTTCGACGTAACATAATATCGTTTTATATTAATACACACACGCAATATATTATGTCGATATTTTATACGAAAAACGTTTCCGGGCCGAGGAAATTATATAGGGAAAAAATAACTTAATGAAAACCGTGGCTCGATCGAGACAAATATTTACGCACAGACCGAACGACTCATTACGGGTTCGTTTATCGGCGCGATTAACCTCGTCTTTTTTAATAAAAACCTGATATGCGCGAGGGGAGGGCCGAGAATTGCAAAAATTAAACGGCGCCGACCGTGTAGAGGGTGACGCTAGAGATGCGCAAACAACCGCGCGTACTACACGTTATGAGACGACGGAATTAATTTTGTTTTACGGCGTCGGCGGCCCTCCCCCCTCCCCCCGTCGTACCTATTTGTATGTTTTCACACGTGTGAAACGTGCAAAGTCACCCGATTAATATTATGTGGCTCTGCGCCAGAATCGTTAAATTTTCGATAATTTAATAAAGTCGAAATACTACGCGCATCCTCCAACACGCACAGCCGTCGGTGTTTATCGGCGGCGGCGGCGTCGGGGGCGGGCCACTGGGTGTAGGTTCCAAATAATATATTAATATGGTAATTTTTAACGAGCGGAAAGAAAATCGTAATAGTTCACCATAGAAACGCGAAAATACGTAAGAATAGTAAAGATGTTTCTCTGATATAAAAAAAAAAACTCGTCAAATACTATCGGGGGTATTGTCGTTTTTTTCACGGCCCGTCCTCAAAATTGCTGGCCTCCCGTTGGCCCTACCTAGAAATACATCCTGGCGCCGCCACTGGTCTTTATATAGTTTGACTCGAATATAGTACGCCCAAGTAGATATCACGCGACTATACGTAAACACGTGATGTTTTGTAAATACAAACGTTGTGAAAGATCGTTTCGACGAAAAAGCCTCTGAAATAATATCAAAAATCACTCGACCTCCGATCTTTAAACCCAGAATTACGTCTCCGACACCTGACTTGGTCTCGATCCTTTTTTTATACCTACTTAACGATGTAAAATCGTCATTCCTGCAGTTTCACTCGAGATCCAAAACGAAGTATGTCATAATAGCGAGGGAAAAAAGTCGAGATTCGCGGTCGATTTCCGACGATGAAAAATCGACTGTGAAATACGCGCCGTGCCGATCGTTCTTAAAATTAAATTTAAATACGTCGCTAATGCGCATCAACACCGCCGAAGAAGATAATATGTTGAGCATCACTGAACGCCGATCTACGTATCACCGGTATATACGATAGGAATACAATACAGGGGTTCTTAATATTTTCCCACGGACCCCTCTGAAATATATAAAATACAGTCGTGGAGATCCCCTTCCTTTCCCCCTTTGACGAAAGAAAAATTGTTTTCATATTTCGATTATTATTTAAAACGTCGTTGTTAAACATAACAAGTACGTATTATGCTCACAAGGAATTTACGTACACTGTTTTGTGAAATTCGACGAGTACCGGTCGCGTTAAAATTACAAAGACCAGAGAGGAGATCAAAATCAACGTAATCGACTAACAGGCGCGCGCAATCCGAATTGTTCAACACCAATCAATAGCATTATCCGACGTACGCGTCGAAATATCGACTGTCATATCACGTCGTAATCTTCGAGCGACGGCGAGAAATTACGTATCACCGTCGATCGAGTATTTAGGGAAAAAAGTACGTACATTTTTTCGTATAAATTTAATGCCACTTCGTGAACTACGGTAACTTTCTACTAACTAACCCTACTTAACCGCCGGTTAAGAAACCCCCGAACAATGTCATGCCGTCGAGGGTTCGAAATACACCAAGTACGATTTCTTTCCCCCCCCCCCCCCCCGGAGTAACGGCGGCGGCGGTCGGAAGGATGTGGGCCGGATCGATGTGAAACGCAATCCACATCCGACCTAGCTATAGATCGCATTGTTCGTCCGTCATAATAACGATATGATAATAATAATAATCTGCGCGCGTACGAGCAGCGGAGTTCGACGAGATTTTCAAGAGGATCTCACCACCGCTACTTTTTTTTTCTCTCTCTCACTCGAGTGGGCGTATTATAAAGGGGCGCGTGTTTATACGTTCTGAAAAAGAATCGCGCCGTACAGACATACGCCGACACGCGTTGTAAAATACAACCTAATTTATACATATAATACGCCCGTTTGACGCGTCGAAATTAATAATCCGTGTGAAATGTAAACGGAAATTCGGTGGAAATTTAGAAGCTTTTCCATTTCATTTGAGCTTACGTTTAACCGGACAAGGATTCGCACGACCATACTCCACCGCCCTTCCCAATTACAAAACGATAGAGATTCAAATTTTGAAATCATTTCAAAACGATCGTAGAAAAAGTCACGTCGATCACGAGCTTACAAATTAAAATAGTATACGCGCGCGCAAAGGCGAATAAAATATGTCTCAGACGACGACGATTCGACTACTCTGTTTTCTTTTTCTTTTTCAAATATTCAATAATATCGTAATAATCATAATATTATGATCGATGCCGTCAAAGGTAAAATGTTTGCACGAATTTATCAATTAACTAATATTATATCACATGTTATTGTTATTAATCAAATTTTTTATTTGTAAAATGTCTATACTTTTTTTAGTGTGGTAGATGAAGTTTGAAAAAAATTTACCTTCCAAATTAGTTGTTTTAACTTGGACTTAGACAAGCAGGGCCTACGTTAGGGTGGGAGGAGAGGGCAAAACGGGGAATTTGTCCAGGGCCTCGCGCTCGAAATTTGGGACATACATTTTTGATAATTGTTCGCCTTTAAGTACACCTACAGCCGTGTAGTGATCTACAGCCCGCGTCGAGTTCCGTTTTTCAAATCTATTATCCTCGAGATTTATAAACGAGTCTTATGAAAAAGTATATTTTAAGGTTTTTTTTCGCAAGTTCACAACGCGGGCTGTAGAATGTTCCGAAATCGGTACGAACACTTTGTCGGTACCGTCATCCGGACGACCGGTTGTCGTGCAACGAACAATGTATCGCAAAATGAATGTTACGCGTTTGTTTTAGAGGTTTGCGTAGATAGTTTTGCTCTTTCAAACGCCTCGAGACCGTACAGACGACGCCATCTGTCTGACGGCGGTGGCGAAAGCGAGAAGAGAGAAAACGACGTTGGCGGTGCGATCGACGACGGTCGACGGCCAACAGCTGGCGCTAGCGTATTGTAACGAGAATAATAATTATTATAATATTGGCGCCGCGCCGCCGGGACGAGAAGAAGAGAATAATATTCAAAACGCGCGAGAACAATATTCCGCACGTAAACCGTTCGATTTGAACTGGAAAAAGAGAGCCAAAACTCGTATAAAATTTAGACGGCGATGTGGAAAAATCGGACCGCCAACGATGCCACAAAAAACGGCTTCCCCGGCGGTTCGATTCAAGTCTCTCTCCTACACGACGCCCTTTGGTACTTAAGATGTTGACGAAACGAATTGTTTCCGTTGAAAAACCGCGCCGATCGCGTAAAACGCGCTCGCGAATCGCTTCACGTTTTACCGATAACCCTCGGATTTATAGTTTTTTCGTTTTTCCAATCGATTTATTGTGATTTTAGACAAGCGAATCGCTCAAAAGGGTATGTGTTTCAACGGATGAAGTTTCGGGAAACGATAAAAATCCGACAACTATGTAAATCATTTTTTTTCGAGTGCGTCACGTGCACGATACTTGGTATTTGTACCGAATTTTGAGCGTGTAAAAATATTTGATTCGAGTTTATACGAGTTTAAAGTCGCCCTTTTAGCGGAAATTAGAAAAACGGTGTATAAATGATTACAAATATTTTTAGTTTATTTTTAATTAAAAAAAAAACACATCAAAGTAGCTAGCAAACGATACTTTTGCGTTATATGTTTGCAGGTCAACGGTATCCGCTCAATAATAATAATAATAATAATCATAATAACATCCTATACAGTGGCAGTTTTCGTAAAAACTTTAACGGGTTATTATGCTCGGCGCGCTCATTAAATTCGTCGCGATTTTTCGACGCGTAAAAAACAATACCCTAAACACCTTTAGAAGGAGGTCCTTCAGTCTCACGAGCCGCGGCATTTTACACTGCAGTCTCGTTATTATTATTATTCGCACTCGCGCAGATTGTCATTCGAAGTTATTATACTCAGGGGCACACCCAGGATTTTTTTTTGGCGGAGGGGGGGGCTGGATAAAATCATCCTTAAACAGTCATAGTATTTATTTTTAAATACGATTATGTACGAAAATCTAAAAGCACGCTTGTTGTGCACGATCTTAACGTCACTTTTTTTTTTATGAAATTAACAATAATATGCAGCCCGCATTAAAACGTAGTTTTTAAACACTGCACTTGTATTAACACAACACAATAATATTACCAACTATTTTTGGAGGGGGGGGCTTAAGCCCGTTAGCCCCCCCCTCGGGTTCTCCTTTGATTATACCGCGCGTATTTATGTACACGTGACATAATATGTGTCGACTACCGCGCGTTATCAAAGACTTAAGTTGTATGTATATAAATACGAGCAGCGGCGTGGCAAACTCGAAATCACCGAGAGGCTACCGAAATTATTCTACTGAAAACCACGACCCCGCACTGTGTAGAAAAATAACGACAAGGGTCGTTTTTCACCTAGGTCATGTGAATCGTTTCAAACTAGAAATCTAGTCGGATTCGTCTTAGGGGTAGTTTATGCGTGTACACCAGTGCCCCGTGCGCCCCGAAAATCTCAAAAGCCTCTCGTACGAGCCTTCGAAGGCACGCGCCGCCGAATACGAAGTGAGCGTGAATAGAAATTAACAGCACTTACCTCCACGTGAGGTTGACGTGAGGCCATTTTTGACCGTGCAACGTGTAACGTTTGTTCCGACGGTTGCCGGGTTGGCTGACGTCGGGCACGCCGCATCTGGGTTTTCGCATCAGCTCTTTGGTGGCCTTGTCCAATTTGCCGGTGACCGGGATGTTTCCGTACGACTGTAAAAAACCGGTAGAAATATTTTAACAACGAGTTGCACACAACGATGGTAATGTCGACGATAAGTGCATCGTACGGGGGGGGGGGGGGGGGCGAGCCGGCGGCGTGTCGACGAATTCACGTGAGTGTATATATAATTTATCGTTTCGAATTCGGAAGAAACGAACGATATTAGCATAAAAATGTCAGAAAATTGGTGAATATGAGAAAACGATTGATGATAAACCGTTTTAAAAATATTTATGTATTTATCTACACTATACAAAGTATGCATCGCGTCATATTATTACGAGTATGTATACTTTTGTGCGCCGCGATCGTGACGAGATCATAAAAAAAACAAAAAAAGAAAGAAAGAAAAACCAGCGCGATCGTGTTGTACGTCGTTTTTAAATAAATTAAGCCGCGGCAAAACGTAAAAATATCTCTACATTACGCGCGTTCGAGTCAAAGAAAATATTTCAACGAGTGCGTAATTATACTTAATACACTTGTATCAACTATTTCGCGCTGGTAAATTACGACCATCGTAGCCGTCTCATTAGCTCGTCTCGTCGTTATATTCGTCTACGGCGGACACGTCGGACACTGCCAAACCCAGTCGTGGCGACGACCGACGGCGTACGAGAGCGTATTCAACACGGCTCGAAAATCTACAATTTAATAATAATTATCCGATAGAACCGTTCGTATTCATTTATAATCAATACGTTCGCCGTTTGTTTTTACAGAGCGTTAAAAATAGATGCTCGTGCTCGAAAGCGTTTTGAAATGACACGTCCACTCGAAATGCCAAAACACGACTGGACCAACGGGTTCGGAAAATACGTTCTATTATTTATTTTGTAATTAATCTACTACGAATGATTATTAAGAAAAACGAAATATGTTTCAAATTACCTGTAATATCCGCAAAGCATCGTGTAGCTGATCCTCGGACTGCAAGTTTCCCGTTTCTAAATCTGATTCTGGCAAGTAACCGAACTTCGTCAAATACCCTAGCTGTAAAAATAAAAAAAAACCAATAAGCAACAGTACGTATGAAATATAGTATACGTGATTTCGGAGAGAAATTTTTTATTATTCTGGTAGACTCTGATTCGTGATTTCAGTCAAAACCGCAAGAATATTATATATTTATCATAATATGTTACAGGAAAATATGATCATTTAACCCATTATGCAATGTTGTAAAATGTGATTGTCAGAGTTAATAGAATTATTATCAGATGTACGAGTAAGGTCCGTTTGGTTTTTTGTTATCGTTCCAATTTTTTAGAATTTATCGTAAAGGTATCGAATACGTGGAGTATCGAGTGCGCGGCAGTGTAATTTGAGCAATGTTTTAACGGACAAATTTTTTTCATCAGCGACTGTGTCTAAATATTATGCGTAATCTACGACCGGCGGAAAAATGTAAAAAGTGTACAAATGTTTAGGCGTATAATTACGCATCTATTATGATTTGATCTGAATAATATTTAATTTAATTTTAGCACCGTCTATTTTTAGTGAATGACTCAATCATTTTCGACTTTTCCGATGACATCGATATAATAGTCATATCATATTATTATATTTTTATAACCTTTAGATATTTATACATGATTTGCCGCCCGTTAGAGCAGTTTGGTATTAAAAATCAAATGAATGTCAGCGCGAAGACCGATACGATTGAATTATTCATCATCATCATTATATTTCAAAACGTTTCTAAAGTCTGTAATGGTATTTAATACGTCGACGAGTTTGAATAAAATCCTCATTTAGCATCAGGGACTGGAACCTTTACGATTTTAAGGGTTCTGGTTTCGGTTCCGGTTCTTTAATATTTAAAATCTCGGTTCCGGTTTGGGTTTCGGTACTTAAAAATACAAAATTAGGGTTTCGGTTCCGGTTTCGGTTAATAAGGGTTTTAACCAGTTCCAATTTTTTTTTGATAACATGGAAAAAAGTATATAACATGCATTTTAATTTAAAATATCACACATTCTTATTAAAAAATCATAATATCTGGTAAAAATTATACTTAGAAATTAGAACACGAGAAAAATAATTTTGTTTTGTAAATATTTACAAATTTGAACATCATTCTTTATTATGTATGTTTTTATATTGTTGTAATTGTTAAAATCGGTTTTTCGTTGTACAGTTATAGAATTCTTAACCTTCTAGCGGTCGCGCCAGCGGTGTTTACACCGCACTTTTTGGAAAAACCATTTTCTTTAATAATATTTATCGAAAAAATTAGTATGACTTCCTGCTATCATTGATTAAATATACTTAATATATTTAATCAATGCTGCTATTCCTACACAATGTATTTATAAACATATTGCAATAGTCAGGGGTTTACACCACACTTTTTGGAAAAACCATTTTCTTTAATTATATTTATCGAAAAAATTAGTATGACTTCCTGCTATTCCTACACAATGTATTTATAAACATATTGCAATAGTCAGGGGTTTACTAATTATTCACAATGATAGCGTGTTATCGCAATCATTATCGACGTTGACCAAAATAAATACAATTTTGTAGGAGAAATACAAATAGTGTAACATATTATTTCTTTTGAAATATGAAATACATAATAATATGTCCTAAGAACCGAAAAGAACCGTTTAGAACCGAAAGTAATAACACTTTTTTGATCGAGGTTCCGGTTCAGGTTTGGGTTCTTTAAAATTTTAATTAAAGGTTCTTTAAAGGTTAAGGTTCTATAATTTGGCCAAGGTTCCGGTTCTAGAACCGGTTCTTTTCGGTTCGGTTCCAGTCCCTGTTTAGCATATAGAAAACGCGTCGTCGCGATGTCGGTGCCAAAACATCATACACTTTACGTGCTCGAGACAACTATTATTATAAAATCCACATTGAAATTAAATAGTTGTACGTTTTGTTTGTAATCATTTCGCCAACGAGTTTACCGATCGGACGTTTTCTAAACAACACGGTCTAACGACTGGCGCGCGGAAATTTAACGAATTAAAATTTTAAAATTAGTATTTTTTTCACCGCCGCGCCTATGCGGCGTGTAAAGTGTGTAAGTAAAAGGTAGACGTGTCCGAGTTGGTAAACAAGCGTCGCGCGTTACAGGACGATGGCGCAGGAAAATCACCGTGTTTACAAAACTCGAAATACACATCAAAACGCGCGATCGTTAATTTTTTCAAGTTTTTTTTCCGAAGCTAATCGGGACCGCCGCTAGTCACAACTATCGCCTACACGACGTACACAAAAAATACAAACCGCGTCCTATTCGGCGCTTAAATGTTTCCAATATAACAAAACACGCTGTGTGTACGTTAAACGCTCGAGCGTAAGACTAGACGTGTCACCGCCGCCCCAGACGTATAAACAATAATAATATATTATCACAACGCCGCGCGATTGTGTCCGCGTAGAATATAATATGTGTGTGTGTGTATCTATTAGTTGTAATGATTTATGTGTGTCGTCTGATTTGAAACGTACGACCAGAAAGAATAAATCGTAATGGAAATTTTATTGTCGTCGGCGTATTAATTATCGTGCCACGACGACGTCGATAAGAAATCGTCGTCGTTAACAAGACATTTTTTTATTTTCAACATCGCGACGATAATAAATTATTATTTATTATTATAAACGTATAGTACGCCGCTGCAGTGCAGTGGCGCCCGGCGACGACGGACTGAAAAATTATGTAATCGGAAATGCCGCCGTCCGAAACCTTTGTTATATGGTCCGCGCGTTGTCCGAGTGCGTTTGCGTCACTTCGATACACGACGATTGTCACTCAATCTAAACGACAAGTCTGAAATTAAATTCGTCGTCGGAAAATAATACTATGAACGTATGCTCTGCGGCTTTCCGGCGGTTCGGTTCGTAAACGACATGGGTTTTTTTTAATTCGATAAACGCGGGAAAATCGCAAACGATACGAATCGATATTTTGTTGCTGACGCCGCGACTTGAAAATTTTAAACGGTTTATTCTTTGCAAAACGATCGGGGACGCCCGGTGTCGTCCACGAATGATTTATAGCTATTTAAACCCTCCGATCGCCCCACCAACACCGCCCCGAAAACGGGGTGTTTGGCATTTTCCCTTTGAATTTCGGTTGTTGATTTGTGGGTCACCTCGGTAGTAACGCGCGACGTGATGGACCGATCATTCGATACGATTTCCATAGTCGATGTGATTTAAAATTCGAATTAACGAAATATATATTATCAAGGTTTTGAATTAATTGTTAAAATCTTTTCTGATTTATTCCTCGTCCAATCGTTCAAGAACATTCAACACAGGACAACGTCTGTCCGGTCAACGTTATACCTTAAATCGTGGTCAGAGGTCCAATACATTATATACGTAAATACAGTTGATCGACTGTGAAAATAAATAATAATAACGTTTTCAGCCAGTAGTATTATAACGAACAGAAAGGTATGACAATTTTTCTAAACACCCCCTCCCGTTAAAATTTCCCGTATACGCGCCTTGTTCCTCTATGCCCGAAACGAACGGCCTAGACCCGTCATGGTCACGACGACGTACGAAAAGTAAAAGTTCGAGGACGATCTCGTATTCTTGTGTTACGGCGATCATTGTGTTCCACATTCCATTATCGAAATACCGACGACTGTCGGAGAGACTCTTCTGATCGCCGCGCCGCGCCGGGGGGAAGGCGCTTTTGTTTATTCCGCGTGCCACGTGACTCACGTATTTAATTTTTCCTCTGACGTTGCCGATAAAGTGCACAAAAGAGAAGACCGCTCGAATATGTCATCCGGCGCGTATTATTATTATATTCTACACGGCCGTACCGGAATACCGGATGACGCGCGTCGTCACGCAGTGGTTTATAAAAAAACACGTGCAAACATTTCTACGTCGTCGTGAAAACGAAATAATTATGGAACTAACTTGCATCGCCATTGGACTGCACTGACGAAGCGTTATTATTAGGGTCCGGGGATATGACGGCTTTTGCATATTTATATTTTTTTCTGGAACGTCTCGGACGACGACGACGGCGACGCTTTCATTGCTCGCGAGAAACGCGTTTCGACGGCACGCTCGCGCGCCGCCGCGCCGAGTCGTCTGAATAACTAATTTTTTGCCCGTTTTATAGCTTCTTCTTTTTTTCTTCTTTCAATTTTTTATGGCGTTTTTCAATATTTTTAGAATATCAAAATCCGGGCCTCCGGTTTTCGCGTCGTATTTTCTGTTATACGCGCGCCTGCAGAGGATCGATCGCGACTAAATCGCGGTGCTTGCAGGTGTACGTCGTAATTTTCAATGGAAATTTGTGATTCGATTCGTCGCGTGAAGATCGATCTTTTGAATGACCTGTTGGCCCGTCGGCCGTGGAAATTGTTTCGACCGCGGCTGACTAACCGCGCAACGATTCGGACACAATGATTTTTAGCCTCGTCGTTAATACGAATTTCCCAACGTAAAGACTCGACGCCGCCGCCGCCGCCGTTGCGTATTTAATTATTTTTTTTTTGCAATTATAAATCGATTATTCGAAATGACACACGGTGACGAGAAGATCACTCTCGACTTGGGGAAAAAAAAACTACTAGTGAGTCAGTGTAATTATTCAGCAACACGTTATACGAGGCCGACGGGGGAAACACTGTTAGTCATTGTCGTACGGGACGACGTTCAACGTGAGAACCAAATGCAGCCGATTGTAAGATCAAATGTGATGTTTAAATTTACCCGTAATACGCATATACTGTCGGGTTGGTCGAGGGTACCCTCGCGGACGGTATTTAGTCGATGTGAAACTACGTTCGTAGGTCGTGTCAATAGCAATAATATTGTCGCGGTCGAAACGAACACGTGTTTGCGTTTACAAATATTACGACTTGTGCTGATATTTCCTTATTCTCTTAATTACCATAAGTGTAATTCAGTCGACGCGGACGCGGTTTCCGGTTTTAAATAGTTTATAGCTTCCAAACCGTACGCTTATATAACCGCGCCGCATAGAATTATAATATGTGGGACACGTCGTCGCGTTTGCCGGCCGCGTGAATAATACAATGCGAGTCGATTTTTAAGAACCGAAATTCGAACGAATACGATATTTTTTTGAGAAAAATAAAACCCACCGTGAGTTTGCGCATAAATATGCGCATCTTATAATACAAAAAAATAAACGAATAAATATATCGCGCGATATAAAATTAGTAGATGAATATTGATTTCCGTCACACGCCGCGTTTATTTGAGGCGCGCACGACTATAACGAGAAGACTTGAAAATATGAAAATCGCATTATTATTATAATTAATAATTATTATCGTCGCATTCGAAGAGAGTAAAAAGATCAAACATATAACTGAGTTTGACGATTAAATGGATACGACGACGTTTCGTATATTATTCGCGACGGGACAACACGTGCGCCACGTATTGTAATAATAATTATTACGGTATTGTTTTTCACTTGAATGAAACATCGGTAAAATCGTCGCGTCTTTTACGTTCGCAAATGCGATACGGAATTCGAATTTCCATTGTCCCGAGAAAATAACTTCGTATTTTAGAAGAAATAAATTGCATAAATTGTATACACATTTTTGTAAGGATATAAAACAGTGTTCATTGATGTAATATTAATGGGGTGACACGTCCGGTGACTGGCAACAGGTATAGACTATTGGGGGGCTCTCTTATAATACCTCTCCGAATACAAATGTGCGATGTAAACAGTAATAATATATTACAAACGCACTTCCTGTCCAGCAGCGTTCGTATGTAGACGAGGTTCGCATTTGCATAGGCTATTGAAACCTTCCCCGTCCCGTCCGCCGCCCGCGTATTATTCGTCTGGTATAAATAGCCGTCGAACGCGAGTAATGAAAAGAAGAAAAAAAAAAACTCCATACTAAATTAGAGCAAACGACGATAGCGATCGGTGAACGTCCGTCGAAAATAATTGCCGTCCGCGCAAATTTTTATAATTATTATCATTGTCGGTTCGTTTTGCGTCGTTAAAAGTCACGACGGGTTCGCGCGGCGGCGCCAGCAGTCTGTGTGTGGCAGAGAAACGGTCCCGGTGCGCGATTTGAATAACGCGCAGCAGTCCGACGAGAAACCGTTCGACATTTGCTATCGATTATCGTTTCTATACGTACGAAACGGTTGTCCCTGCGAGACGGCGGCCCAGGACGAGATTCGGATCGTAACGTTTTGAAACAATGTTTTAAAGACTATCCTAATCGATGTTTATTCGTTAAATATATTGAATAATTTCAATACAAACTATTAAATATGTATATTTAAACAATAATAAAATAAAAGTAAAGGTCTTGCCTTGAGTATTATAATTAAGTGTGCAAAAAAGTCAACGATCAGTTTCGATTAAAAATCACCGTCGGGCGTATTCAATAGTTTGTATTAAAATAATTTAATATATTTAATAATATTTATAAATATTAATATAATTACTTTGTTTATTTATTTTCTATTTTTTAGATATTTATTCGTTAGATAATATTTTTTCACAACTCTATATTATGTATTATTTATGTTAGTTTATGCGAGTTCGCGCGTGTAAACGACCGACATTTTATTGAAATTTGCGTGAAAATATAACTGGTTATTGCTTGAAAATGTATCAGGACAATTCGCCTGCAATATCAATCAACTGGCCCGCGTATCTCGTCCGAATTTTACGACTTCTGTACACGAGTTCTACGCGAATTTATATGTTTGCTGAATTCGGCCACTACTCAAACAGCGTGTAGTTTTTCGACATTTCGATACGATCTCACACAGAACACGTTTTCATGTGAAAAAAATGGAATCGTAATCGCGCGCGCGTGTCTTTTTACGAAACGACAATCACGTTATTGAGACTCGCACAAACTCTCTGCTACACTCGTAATACCTCGTAAACGCGTCTGGTATTCGATTTAATTGTTAATAGGGCGTGACATTTGAATTCCGACTCGTAATTATTAAGATCGGCGCGGTTATAGCGGAGGACGTCTTTGAAAACACGATTTTTCACTTTGGAATCGATAACGACAACGTACGTTTTTTTTTATAGAAACACGCGATCGATAGCAATAAAAGTCAGTCACGCGGTTTGGTCGACGGCGATTAATCGGCGCGTGGAAAATTCAATTACGTCGACATCGCGACGCGAAACGGACAGAGTAAATCGCGCGCGGGTCAGAGGCCGCCCGCGGTACTGAAATCCTGCAGCAGGACGAGTCTCGCGGCAAACGAGAGAAAAGACCGAGAAGGACAATGCGATCCCGTTTCTGCACGGCGATTCGATTTTTATTATTCGCTCGAAAAGCGCGCGCGCGTAAAAAACGGCAATACGATTGGGGAACTCGTCGCAGCAGCAGCAGCACGCGGTCGATGTATTTTTGTAAATAATGACAAACGGTCGACTTCTCGTTCGGACCTCCTATTGGCATACTTGGTTTTCTTTGGCCGGCGTAACTACTCGATCGTTTTTACCGATAATCGTCGCCCCAAACGCATTAGAAATTATAACATATACATAATAGTGTCACGAGTCGTTTGCCGCCGCGGCACATGTCACGCACTACATTTAAAAAGGAATATTTCACAATAAGTTCGTTCAACCAGCGGCCGCGGCGTGGTTTTTTTTTTAGACTTGGCATCGGTAATCCGCCGTGATTTTCAACAGCGCGCGGGCACCGGCATATAGGTTACGGCGTAGGCTTATTATATAATAGGACCAATTTTTTTTCTTTCGAATCCGTCGTCTCGCGCGTTCGACGACGAAACATACGAGCGACTTTGGAATACTCGAAAACGCCGATTGTTCGTCGTTAACATTGTTAATATAATACTATATCCTCTTTGGCTTAAACCGCACGCGCGATTTTTATTAAATTAATTAATTAAAAAAAAAAAAAAAACTAGAGCCATAAAACAAACGTAAAGTTTTTCCGACCACGTTTGAATTTTGAAAAACGCCAATTATTGTAGTTCGAAATCGGAAAACCGTACAAACGCGCGCGTCGGAATATCTATAAAAAAAAATACACCTTTATACTCATAGTTACGCGGCGTAGGTATAATGTTGGCTAAATCGCTTTTAGATTTCGACTAGATTTAATCAACGAACTTTGCTCTCGAATAACGTATGAATGAAAAAAAATAAATAGATTATACACTTTGTAAATATTATAAAACGCTTGGGAAAAAGGGGAAAAAAAAAACAAACCTATAAACCTATACACGCGTTCACAATCCGGCAAGAATATTATAATCTTACGTAACTGTTTAGCTATTAGTTATAATATTAATACTCGCATGCATAAATAGTTTTATCGCTCTAATTTTCAACGCACTTGCCGTGTACAATATATTATATTTAATAATAATGAAATAAACGCCTATGCGTGAGAATAGCCTCGAAATACACCAATGTTCAGGACGATGTGTCCGTTGCCAATATGAGTACACATCGTACTTTTTTTTTTTATTATATTATGTATTACTCTACCACGGCCCGTTTTGTTATAAAAATATGATCGACAGAGTTTGGAGACGACGAAGAAAAACAATAAGAGAACATAATATTCGACAGCGCGTAAATAGTACGCACGCGGTGAAAAATCATATTAATTATAATTTCAACAATCGCGTAATGATTTGGCTAGATTTCCGCGTGCGCGCGTATAACCTTCAAACGAACGCGTTTGAAAAGGTAACGGCCGCACTTTGTGATTAAGTCTCGCCAAACGAGACGACGATGTTTATTTCTTTCTCCGCCCAAAATATCGCGCGCACAATACACGTCCGACTGTGCAATAATAATAATATATTATTTACTCGTACGAAACGAAGCTAATTTCACTACACTCGCGCCGCAGTGGAGTTTCGACGCGCAAACAATTATTTATCATCGTAGTCGGTTATACGTATATAATATTATTAGCATCGTTTGATAGTGAAATGTTATCCGAGTCGCATATCGTATCGCGGCGGCGCCAGTCGGACGTGCCCCACGTTCGTCCCGCGCACAGTCCTACGGTTTGATTTCATCGCGGGGTATTTATTATTCAAGGAAATCGTGCGCGTAACGGTTTGCAAATACGAGACAATTTCACGGCGGCGTTTTCGTCCCCTCGAGCGAGCGCGCGCAGACGTTTCGTTCGTTTCGGAAACACGCAAATATTAACGACGAACAATAGAATATATTTTTCTTCTTCTCCAGATTAAAATATAACCACTTTTAATCTCATTTTCTTTGCATTATAGACGTTTCCGAGTAAATAATACACGTCGACCGACATAGTCACACGGTTGACATTTGAAATCATAACTAATTGGACAACGGTCGAAAACAATTTCCACGTCGAATTATACGCAATATTAACTACTATTATTTAAGATGATTTTATCGAGTAATAATATAATAACGATTGTGACTTTCAAACGGACCGTGTAATTTGCAGTACGATAATAATTATTGTGATAAACCGTCTCGTTTTTTTCAGTACCGGGATCGTTAACTTTTCATTCCAGAATCGAACGATCGTAATTAAATTAGAAATTAAAAGCGAAACTATAATATTATTATATACTCCGATAGAGGAATCCAATTAAATCGATTTATCGGTTTGTTGTTTGATTTCTCGGCCAACAAAAAAAAAAATTCGATAAGGATTTGATTTTTTATTTCTATAATATTTTATTGTATTATCATAATAGCGTTGCTGTCAAACATTTTACTCGCTCGTAGTGGAAAATATAATCCGATACGAATCGGCCCGTCGTCGTCTGACGACTATTGTACTCAAAGTCACTGACAAACACAAAATCAGTCGACACTTCGGATAATATGATAGTAATTAGATGCACGTGATAGAGATGCGCGCGATACGGCGGCGCGGAGTATAAAACGACGACGATTGAAAAAGTCGAAAATAAAAAAAAAAAAAAAACGTTTCGGTTAAACGCGACCCGCCGCCGTGCCTTTTTTAGTCGTGTGTAGGGAACACGACGCTGAAATAGTACCCCATGCGGTTATCGGGCCAGATGTTAGCGTACACGTCTAGATAAAACGCCGTCGACGGCAGGTAGGTTAGGAATCGAGCGAGAGGAATTTAATTGTGTTTTCTGTTCTTTTGGTCTCGGAATTATTATTATTAATGTTTCGGAGAGATGTGCATTTTTTTTTTTAAGTTTATTTCGATGAATTCGTATTGGTATTTTGGAAAAAAAACAGAGTATCGGGGCGTCTAATTTTGTATTTCTATTCGTACACAAACGGGGATGTGAAAACTAAAGGAATAATAGCCGCGTGACTACGGGGACGAAAGGATTATCCACACGGTCCTTATAAAACTATCGACGACTCTGATAAAAAAAAAAGGAAAAAATTAAACGGTAAATACAAATTTCCCTTCGAAATACCGAATAGTATTCGTAATTTAACGTTTCTACGTTTACTACACTAGCGAGTCCGAAATCATTTTTCATAGGGTATAAAAAATGTGCGCAACGAAATATTTGTGGAAAGAGATTATTATCGACGTGTAGTCAAATAAACACGTATTTACGACGTATTTGTCATAAAATCGTGTTTGCGGTTCGCGAGCCAACGAGAGGATTTGTGTCGTCGTACGACTTGCGCGTGAATTTAAAAACATTAAATTCAATGACGGGAAAAGTGTGCTCGTCCGTCCCTGTGTGTGTACACAATGTACATTCATTACCTTTGGTACGACTCCAAAACGACTCTTTTTACACGTCACGTGTAAAACAACACAGTTAAAAAAAACGAGACAACACCGAGACCGATTAAAATACGTAAATTTGAAACCGAACAACCGAAAACGATTGCGTACATCCAATAGTGGGGAGGAGGCGAACGATCGGGACAGTCCGTAGAGGTATACATACATAGAGACTAACGTCGAGGACACGAAAAGAATTTAAAGACATTAAAACTTTATTAGGTCGTAGAAACCTAACCTGAAGGGCTGTTGGCAAATACGAGTAACGGCTGATTTCCAAAGACAATGATATAATTGATCGAATAAAGCGAAAAAAATAAAAGTTACAAACGTTTGGACTCGCGTGAGAGACCGCGTAGATTATCAAACACGTTATTATGAGTTATATGCGATTCGACGCTTTGTTTTATTTTTCGTATGGTTTAAAGTAATAAAAATAATAGTTGCTATCGATTTCAAAAACGATAATGAAAAACCGAAAATACAACAATGTAACACGTAGAGATTTTTTTGACAGAAAATTGCATACCCACAGAACACGGAGCGAAAAAAATTAAAAATAGAAACGAGAAGTAGTAGTGTCGGATGAAAAGAAGGAAAAAAATAGAGTGCGATAACGATATTCACGCGATCGTTAAAAAATAACGATAAAATTCTAATTATATTTCGCTACTTATTAATTAATTAACTTATATAATTAGTATAGGTAATAGTAGGTACTACTCGATATTATTAAATCGTAAACATCGTCGTAATAATAAAATATTGCGATAAATAATATATGAATCGAATAATATGAAATTTTCGTAAAGGCTAAGCGATTGACGTTATCAGAGGAGAAACGTGAACCGATAACTATTAAAATAATAATTTCAAAACACGAACGCTAATCAATACGCCTTTGTGTTGTTCATACGTTTACCTATTAATAATCTGTACTCTGCGGGCACGTATTAGAGCGATTAATTAAAAAAAATTAACAATGCAATCGCCTAACCTAAACAGTACGTGATTTTTTTCCTTAAATCTTATGGTATAGGCAGGGACGCGGTTTGGGACGACGAGAAAACGGGCCGCTCAAAATATAAGCCTGTCGTGAGTGTCAGGGCCATTATTTTATATTCATTTGATGGCGCAAATACAAAAAGAAGTATAAAATATGATTTTACCGAATTATTATTAAACCGCACAGTCGGGTAAGTGTAGTCGAGCGTTACAAGTCGAGTGACAGTAAATAATGGGCCGGTGACTTTAACAAGCATCATATCTCGGTGGGCCGATCTATACTTAAGTAGTCCAAAGGTTTAAATAATAATATCATTGGTACTGATATTATCAACGAAAAAGATTTGGATTAAAATCGTTACAAAAAAAAAACCAGCGATAAGCTCGTATTATATAGAAATAGTCAACGAGGGTTTGAGGAGGCGACGGCCCTTTTGGTTTTTTATAAATCAAAAACAAATCGATATATTATCAAAAAGACGATTGTATTTGTATTTTGTCGGGATAGTTCAATTTTATTCGGAAAAATTTGGATGTTATAAACGAATGGCTTTTGGTTAAAAGGGCACACGTTACGTTTTCAATAGCTTTAAACTCGTATAAACTCGAATTAAATATGTTTACGGGGTCAAAATTCGGTATAAATACTGAGTATTATCGTACACACGATGCACTTAAAAAAAATTATCTACATGGTTATCATATTTTAGAAGTTATGCAGGTATTTATCGTTTCCCGAAACTTCACCTGTTAAAACATATGCTCTTTTAACAAAAAGCGATTCAAATAGAGTACGGATTTTAACGTATACATTGAAAACGATGCGTTTATCAGAAATAAAAAGAACACGTGGCTGTAAAAAAACAACTCAAAAACGCGAATTGCAATAACATTTTTTTTTTTAATTCTGCGATATGTATGAAACGAATTTCGAGCTTAAAAAATATAGTTTTAAAACGCCAAGAGAGAAATTCAAATTTTATTTAAATCGCCTTCTTATTGTACTCATAATTCCATGTCAAAACAATAACGAATGACACAAATGTCATCGACTGCGCGCGCACATTTCGTGTTATTTATTTGAAATTAAAAAACAAAACTCTATTGTTTAATTTACAATGCAGTCGTCGTGTCAGAATTGAGACTCTTATGCATCATCACTCGACGATGACTTAAACTGCATTTTTTTTTTTAGAGGAAACCGCTTATTTTAGTGTACGCATTACACATCGAAACGATGAAAAAAAACACATTATTGTCGACGCGATTATCATCTGTTATATATTATCTATAATGACATCGAGCAGCTATAATATTATAATTGAACGATTTGAACTTTTAACGCGACAATTCGACGAAACGGTAACGGGTAATTTAGGTATAATTATTATCATTACTTTATTCGACGTCGATTCAGCGTTTAAATTCAATTTTAAAATAATCGTTTGCGCAATTGCCTCGTTTATATAAATGAGCTGGCTCGGTCCCGTGTGGGGAGAGTTGAGTGATCAAACCCGCCCCTGACGCCGACCCGTCGCGATAAAATAATATTCTACGTTTTTTTTTTTTAATATCTTTTTTTACTTTACGTCCAGATGACAAACTATATTAGGCGACCATTGAATTGGCTCCCAATTTTGGGTAAATATGAATCGGACCCTTGAATTGGCTCCCGAAAAAAAAAAATTTTGGGACGACGTATATTATTAAACTGTTAAAAATATTATACTCGTTTACTTTTTCGACACCGACCAAGTATAAGTTTAGCGTTGGATAAACCTGCTATTACACATTGCGTTATTGTGTTATATTTACTAAATAATTTTGTGTAAAAAAAATTTTATTTACAACTCTCATTGTAACGAAGTAAAATTTACAAAATGTGATACCGTAAACCACGAGTTAAAAATCTACGTGGTTATCTTGTGTGTGACTGACGTCAACCAAATTTAAGAAATAACGCCCAACTTTAAATTATCAATAACATTTTGGTAACCAATATAATTTTTCCAAAAAAAAAGGTAGGGAGCCAAGTCAATGGTAAATCCTCGGGAGTAAATTCAAAGATACTTATTAAGGGTAAAATATTCACTACTTGTGTTTGGGAGCCAATTCGATTGCGCCGCTATATATTAGCTACTGATAAAATATTAAAAGCGCCAGTGGCGTAGCCAGCGGGTAGGCTCGGTGGGCCCACTTTTTAAAAATAATTTTTATGGAACGATTACACAATATGGTATTGGAACCATTAAAATTTTGTACACGCGATTATCGGTCTTATCTTTTGATCGAAACACCCCGCGATCTACAATAATCCATTCGTTTATTTTAAATATTTTACTATCGATATTATTTTTTATATTATGATCAAAGTTTTGGAAGTCTTTATTTTTATATAGTTAAATCGCGTCGTCGTAATCGACATTATTTTCGCAATTCAAAATATTATATGCACGCACGTGTAATTACAATAAATGATATTTCGTTTGTTTTCGATTTGATAACGACATTTAAATATTAATAATGATATATTGATCGATAAATTCGGCGACCCTTTCCGTTAAAATATCGGGCCGGCCCGGAGAAAAATCTCCAACTACGACGACGCCGATAAGCGCCGGGTTATGCAAAACGCTATGAAAACTATAGACGGGAAATTATTCGCAGCGCTCTTTTCTCGCGTAATGCATTACGTTTTGTCACGCACAAAGTGTGTCGTCGTCGTCGTCGTCGTCGTACGGCCGACGAAAATTTCAGACCGACGAACCGACGTACGCGCGGGGATTTCAATTCAAACGTCTCGCCGTCGTTTTTTACGACGCGAGTTTTTTATTCGGTCGGTATTATAATAACGAGCACGTATATCATACGGACGGCGACGCGGCGTACGCGTTCGTCATTTCGACGGTTACGTTTCGGCAACGAGCACGTACGATAAAATACAATTATTTATTTAATATGATAATGTCATGCGCGCGCGCCACCTACATAATACTTTCTACGGATTCGTAAATCCGCCGCGCGCTCGACTACACAATGGGCGCCTCCCTCCGACGGTAAGGGTTAAAAAAAAAAAAAACCCGTAGGTACACGTCGAATACAATACGCGGTAATTGTAATGACTAGTCGCGATGTACCGTAATGTGCGCGTATGTTGTGATCCCGAGACAAAAAACCTATACGATGAAAAAAGCAGAGACCGCCTCCCGAACAACTCCGGTCGAAAAAAAGTGACGACACGTTGCGGCCGAGTCTCTTTCTTTAGTCCTTAAACCCGCTTCACTCCTACGTCCGCGAGCAACGCGGCTCTTTTATTTGGGAAAAACTACAGAGGGTAGCGAATTATTCCGGGAAAAAAACCTCCAGAAACGAACGAATCGTCGACACGTTATTATTTATTAATCGAATAAGCGATGAACCTGGCAGTGCGCCTGTTTTAAAACTGTAAAATAACTCGTATAATATAGTATTTTTGTTTACCGGTCGTAAGAAAATAAATTATTATAATAATGAAACGAAATTAAAAAAAATTAATACGTATTTTTCATTCGGTTAAAATTCATATTTTCGAAAATAAAAACGAGTTTGATGGTGATGTTTACGAATTACAATATTACGACGGCAATAAAAAAAAAAGAAAAGTTATATCTTTTATAATTGCCGGTACCTACTAGAAGTAAACAACTGATCTGTTCGATAGTTTTACTTTTTTGGTGTAAAAATTACGATTTCGTTACCTCGTGAAAACGCGCCTACTATGACCACACCCCCCACTATCTATCTACAGACTTTAAATAAATATAATTAGAATAATCAGACACCTACTAATAACCGATTTGTACAGATTTTTATACGTTTTTGGTGAAAAAATTACGATTTTGCTACCTCGTGAAAAAAGGCGGTCGCCACCCCTTTATCGGCGCCTACTATAACCACCCCCCCACTACCTATCTACAGACTTTAAATAAATATAATTAGAATAATCAGACACCTACTACTAATAACCGATTCGTACAGATTTTTATACGTTTCTGGTGTGAAAATTACGATTTTTTTTTTATAGCAAAATATATACCACTACCCGTATCTAAAGACTGTAAATTAAATATAATCGGTACTCACGGCCTGTGGGTGGGTCGCTGTTGAGGTTCGGCGTTCGTATTGGTTTGTGGAATCAAACGGTAACGGATAAAAAAAAGTCACTCGATCGAAAAACGATTGAAATCGAAAGAAAAAAAAAAAAATCAAAATTCACGATTAAAAGACACGATTAGACGAGTTAAATAACAGCAATCGACGACGTTATCAACAAAAATTTAAACTGAAATATTTTAATTAAAGGAACTTTCTGTTCCGCGGTCGACACTATACTGATCGTCCGCCGCACTCTGCGTATCTAATTTGCCGTACTATCGCTCGTCGTCAATTTTTCGTTGCGCGCGCAGTTCGGCCAGCTGTTATTGGCCGAGCTCTCATTGGCTCTCGTGTGTATACGCTTTATTCGTCCTACGTGAACTTTCAATCATTACAAACACATTTATTGTTACATAATTATGTATTCATAACGAACCGTCTTATGCAATTAGGTATACCCCAGCCTATTAATAACTGATCTGTTCGACCCAGTTAGATTTTTCGACTTTTTCCAATATTTTCGATATTTGGTTTTGAATTCCTGCCGATTCCTGCCACCACTTCAGGATGATACATTGATAGGTATAAATTAATAACCGATTTGTTCGATTGTCATACGCGTTTCTGGTAAAAAAAATCACGATTTTTTGTTTTCGGGGTAGTAGAAATAAGATTTTTTAACACATCGCCGTGCGCTCAGATATTTAAAAGTATGTCATCGTTTACAACGCAGAAACAAAATAAAATCGAGAAAACTTAAAAATGCAGAAACACGTGCCGCGGGATATAGTCGTTTTGCATTTGATATGTTGGCATGATATATTTCCGTATGAAACTTATGCCTCGGACGCGGAGTTGAACGAAAAACAAAACGTCTTTTAATAATATGTCTTACGCCTACCCCGACCGACACTAGGTGTAAATCATTTCCGGGTGACTATTGTGCGTCGACGAAACGCAGAGCACGTGTGCGCGCGTTAAAAGATAAAAGAAATCCGGGGACGGGCGGTTTTTCGAAAACATATCATTATCGACGTCGGTAATTCTTTAAAAACAAACCCCTTTGTCACGTCGTCGTCACCGCGAAAGCGTATGGCGACGTCAACGGGGTGCGAGTGAGGAAAAAATAAGTAGTATGGGCTCGGGGAGGACGGGCACACGTGTGCACCTGTTCGCGTTAGGTATAGAAAGGATTCGCGTCCTGCGGTCGGAAATGATAAATAAGTTAACTTGTTTTCGAGGAGGATCTTTGAAACGCGCGCCGTGAATAATTATTATTATATCGATACGTACGACGGAGCAGCACACGGACGCGCGCGCGTGAACGACCTTTAGAGGCGGACGTTGTAAAATTACTCGTTGTCGGGTGATAATGAATGTAGAAAATAAAACGAGAAAAAAAAAAAACGTCTCGCTTGAAAAATGCAACTTTGACGAGCATTATAATTGCAGTAGGCAGGTCTATGATATTGTAGTTTGGTCGGTTTGTTCGCGCAAAAGGTGCCAAAGGTGTAGCGATTCCTTGACCCGACGCGCGAGACCTATACGATTTTTGTTATCGCGCACATCCGGTCTGCACATGTTTTATTTTTATGAATAAGAGATTAATCCGACGTTGTTATTGTTTCGAGCACACCGTTTATTTATATCGTTAAAAAACGCGTGAAAAGGATTAAAACCGAACGGCCGGAACTATACGTATATTATTGACTGCAGTTGCCCGCGGCCTTTCCCGCCGATATCAATATCATAAAAATTACATGTTAAAAACAATAGCGTCTATCGTTCTGTAGGAAAAAATAAATAAAGTCTGAACGCTTAATGCAATAATATGAAGTTACACTACGGCGTTGGTACCGCTATCATCGCGGTTTTCGATAAATAATTTTCCGTCTAATTGTGATTGATCGGTCAATGACGTTTATAATCCCGCTCGCTGTCGATTACGACAACGATTGCAGTTTAATTGCAGTCCTTATTTAACGATAACGCGTAATATTATTATATATATATGGTAAAGGATTCATACGGCATGACTATAGAATATAATTATGTGAAATTAAACGCGTTCCGTGTGATGTTAACAGATGATATGACATACTATACGTCAATGCAATAAACTAATCATTTTCTTTCCAAAATTTGGAATATTTTGATTAGTATGGCCTTTTTTTTCATACTAATTGTGATAATATTATTAAATTGAAAACTTTTGAATAAAATACGCGATGTACTTGCAATATAAATAAATAAACGGCAAAGCTACGCGAAGTAAAGCGGCTCAGAACAATGATTATACCTCGTCGAGTTAATATCATTCCGAACGTAGTCGGTAAAATAAGTCGTGTTTCGTACTTTCGAAAAAATAAACACGTTAAAAAAACACGACCTATAGAAATATACGTGTAAATTGTCCATTGTTATTATCGTGCGATAAGATTTTAACTCGTATGACGGCTACGTACCGCGTTCAAAACGAAATGGACAAAAAAAAAAACGGATATTACACGGGGTCTGAGACTGACGTCACGTTTTGGTCCTTTCCTCTTTGGAACGACGAACAATATACGATTGTGTATCCTTAATGTAGTATGCTCTCTTATTCCCCAGCTAGACGATATTATTTCATGTGTGTCGTTTTTTGACGAGTCCTGGACGGAATGTGATGATTTTTTAAGTGAGATCGCGTGTTAAACAACACTACAAAGTATTAAAATTCATCGCGCGAGTATAATGGTCGTACGTACGAGATTCAATATCACATTTTATGCGGGAACGTGTTGCCGATGACGTTTTACCGCACGGCGAGCAACAACGACTGAGAACGTTCGAGTATAAATAAATAAAAATAGAAAATATATAAACAAAATAATTATATTAATATCTATATAATAACAAAATGCTATTAAATATATAAAATTATTTCAATACAAACTATTAAATATATTTAAACAATAATAAAATAAAACAAAGGTCTTGCATCGATTATTACTTGTATGAGTGCAAAAATGCCACGACCGGTTTCGATTCAAAATCATCATCGGGTGAAAAGAGAGTGCACAAGACCTATATTTTATTTTATTATTGTTTAAATATATTTAATGGTTTGTATTAAAATAATTTTATTTACTTAATAATATTTTGTTAATAAAATATAATACCTGATTATTGGTATTATTTATTATATTATTATTGGTCTATAATAAATATAGAAAAGAAAAACGTCTGTATTTAATCGACGGTGCCCCGATGATGTGTGAGTATCGCTCGTATACATAATAAACAATATATAGGTACACGCGAATTTTACTAGCTCTTAATGAATGTTAAGTATCACGTTAAACGGGCAAACCTACGCCGCGGTACGAAATTGAAAGCCATTCGGTCGCTAAAATGATTGTTTAATCAAAAATAAAAAAAAAGGTCATTATCTACAATTGTTGTCGTTCGTATAGAAGGTATACGCGATTTTCGGTTTCGTTTTTTTATTTATCTCGCGACAACGACGTTTAAATTAAGATATTATGTTTTCATTGTTACTCGACGACAACTTTTAAGGACGAACGTTATAATCTTAGGGTAAGCGAATAAAATCGCATTTTGATAGCGATAAAAACTCGAAATCAAACGATCGGGATAATTCGAAGAAAAATTGTTCCGATTGAGTTGACGAAATCAGTTGTTTTTTTTTTTCGTGTTTTTGGTTTAAAGTTGAAAAAAAAACAAACTGCACGGGGCCTAAGATCGTTTTTCACCTAAACGCCACGATGAAATGCGTTTTTGCGCACAGCCCTACGTATGGAATACAATGAATAATCGATTATTTATGATGATTAATTCATACCTATAGGTAATTGATATAAATTATCGGAGCACAATCGATCCGTTTTTTTTTCCTCGTTGATTCTTGTTTGGAATCGAATTGGAATAAACACATTTTAACGATTTACACATAAAAGTAGACGATTATAGACAGATTCGAAAACTTTTCGACACTATTTTTTTAAAACACCGAGTACTTTTACATACACTTGTACGTCTGGACGACATTATAAGTGACAAACATGTTTATGTTTATGTTCGTTTGATCGTATGAACTGTCGAGGAACTCGTAATAATAATAATAATAATTATGAATACGTTAACTTTTTTCGTAACTCCATGCACGGCGTTGGTCGTTGCACGTGACCGAGTATTGCGACGCGCGTGATGTCAGAGAAAATCTGTCAGGAAATAGCCGTGATCACGACCGCGACAGCGTTTGTTTTTCCGCGTGTCCGCAGACTTCCGCACGGCAGTGTAAACACGGGAAAGTTGAATAAAGAAAAAAAAACGATATGTTTAAAGGTCGGGGTCGTGTGAGACACGTGCACGAGTGTGTTTACCGTCGAAGGAAAACACGAAAAGAAGGAAAAAAGTAATGGTATCTAACCTGCGCGATGTAGAATGTGCAAAATCACGAGGACGTGATTTTCGCGTTACGTTATGTCGGTTTTTTTTTTTTTTAAATTAAAAGAATTTCTAATTTATATCGGCGGGATTTACGGACGGAGAAACGAGTAGACGATATTCGGAAAACCTAGAAAACGCGCACGTACGGGCTTAAAAGGATTGGATACCGTCTCTGTGCGTGTGTTTGCAGTCGAGAGAGCGAAACGTGGTAAAATATTTTGCCGAACGATCGATCTGGTGATTCGAAAACAAATTTCTTTTGTTTTCTTTTTGTGTTTGACGTCGGTTTTAATGGAAATTAAAAAAAAAACAAAAAACTCTCCAGTTCACTGTGGCAGGATTTCCAGACTTGATCGTAAAGAATTCGAATCTGTTTTCAAAACAACTCTTACCGTTGCTGCGTTTGGACAACAAATTCGTCTAAATCCACTTTATGTCGCGCGTACGACGAACAGAGGCGAATAACGAATACACTGAATATACGTCGTTTCGGCGAGGAACAGAACAATAACGAGAGCTCCGAGATAAACGTGCGAACGGGTTTTCAAAAGGAAACGGCGTGTTTTCGTATTGGATCTCGCGAGCAATGACGTTAATGCAAATTAACGTCGGCAAGGACTCGGGCGGCACCGTAAGACGGCATATTGATTTTCAACATTCGAATGACCCAATAATGAGGATCGCTATTATTTACTCGAGAGTAAAAAAAACTCGTGTACGTACACTGCACACGTGCACTTCCGGAGTCCACTCGAATGCGTCGCGCGCATTATAGAAGATAAACAGAACCGTTCGTCCGACGCGCGATATCGGATAGAGTACTCTACATGGACGTCCTAAACGGAGCGATAAAAATATAATATACGGCGCGCGTGTAAGCATGCGGAAGCCGGCAGAGTCCTCTGGTCGACGCGCGGAGATATCGTACATGCGCTGATATATTCGTGAGTTATTATATTGTATCGGTTCGCGGTCGTTTGTTGAAATTTTCAACTTGAAAACGTGATGCGATATTCAAGAAAATTATTCAAAAAGGACTCGTCGAGGATACGTGTTCTTCGGAGATTGAAGAGCGAAAAAAAAGAATCAAAAAACTATCGATTCGTTACGAGCGAAACGAACGGATTCGAAATTAAATCGAGAGCTTGAGAGTTCTTTGAATTGCGAATTTGATTTTCGCCGATCTCGAAACCAGCCGAACTGGTCGATATTTTTACAAACGCTTAAAAAATATCAAAAAAAAAAAAAAACACTGGTTTAGGAAATTTATTTTTCACATTTGGTTTTGGACGTCCCGTTTGTTGTTTACAACACGCTATACTATACTATATCACATACCCGCACGCTTGCAGAGATGTAAAAACTGGAATGCGGGTGAAAAATTATCCTTTTTGTTTCTTTCGGACGACAAAGTGGAGAAAAATAAACGTACAATCAGACCTTCGTGCGTGTGAAATACACTTGGTGCGTGTACATGAATTAATATTATCCATACGGTAATATGATAATAATATATAATATTTCGGTCTTTAATAAGGACATAAGGTTATAATATATTAAAAAGTATGAAAATGACATAACCCGTTTCTAATTGTGTGGTTTTTATAGGCCATTTACAAAAGGTCAAACGATATATTTGAATTAACACGACTCGTTCGAACACAAATGGATACGACAATATTATATTGTTAACGACGAAAAAAATAAATACGATAATTTTATCACTCGAAATCGATTCGTCTGAACAATTACTTATTATTAATGTGAAATTGCATAGTAACGAATTCAAAGGATCAAAGGGTTTATGGAAAAACTTTATCGCAGGAATCGAAAATATGTATATAAACCACCGTCGACCTTAGAAGAAGACACTAATTCATTATTATTGTATTGAAATTACCTTTGTTTTAGAAATTATTTTTTCGACTTATCGCCAGTTACTAATTGTTATTATAGTTATAACATATTTTAAATGCCGTTAAAATGTCGCGTTCATTGTTCGTCTTCCGAGAGATAACCGAGAAACATTAATCATAGACAATGTAAATAAATAAATATCATAAACCATCGATACATTCGATACCATCGAATAATTATCCGTCAAACGAACAGTCGAACACGCGCTTATCGGAAATCTCGCAATTCTAAAAATTCTATTAAATCTAGAATCACTTTAATCGATCAGTGTTTCTTTATGTTTGATTATAATAATACGACTTAATGAATATTTAAAATCTAATAGTTCGTTTTTTTTTACTTAACTTTTATTAATCGATAATATGATTGCAATTATTGATCGTTACTGTATGAGATTACTATTATAACAACTACAAGTAGATAAAAAAATACAAAAACTATAATATTGTTGGACGTTCGTTTCGCCGTAGCGCGAGTTAAGAGAAAGAGAGAGGGAGAGAGGTCGTCGCAACCCCAATGAAAATTTAAGTAGACAATGCCCTCTTAATTTTTGTAAATTAAGAAACAAACAATTAATATTATTAAAAAGATAAAGCGCGACAATTTGTTGTAGGAGTGGTTTGATTTCATTCCGAAAATATAAATGTTATAACTGGGTCGTCGATCGTAATAATATGCTTTAAAAAATTATACTTTATTGTTAAGAAACAACAGAGAATAAAAGCCGTTAAAAACAAGTGAAAAATTCCGAAAAATTAAAAGCTAAATTGTATTGATTTTTTATTCTATAATGTTGTGTGGAATTTAAAAAACCGTTTGTTTTATTTCCCTCTCAAGTTATAACTTATCAGACTATTATAGCAAATTATATAATTTTTGGATAAAACGAATTAGTAATAAAAAAAAATACTAAACATGCAAAAACAATATTGGTAAAAAACGTGTGTACACACGTGTATTTCGAACTATGATATAACGATTGGAACGAGACCGAAACGACAAAGACTGACCAGAGAAAGCTAACGATTTTCGTCCGAATCGATTTCACCTCATTATCCCCCGTTTTCCGGGTCAACCACTGTACGCTGCCGAGTAGTAGGCATAACAAAGTGATAATAACAACTGGGTTAATTTTGTTTTGTTTATTTGAACTTTAAAACGCGACCCTCGGATATTGTTATAATATACTACCCAGGTAGTCGGCCAATAACAAGCAGATTCGTTTCGTTTGTTTGCCAACAAACTTTGTTCCCAGCTACGTCTATTTCATCATTCAACAGGATAACAGGACTAAGTTTTTACGATATTATTATTACTCGTGTCGCTTTGTTCGGTGACGATACGCTTGATAATCGAAACAATCGTTTACGAACAGGTAAAAACGAATTATTTAAAAAAGCCAATGCTATCCACGTTGAGCTAAGAAAAATACTCGTCAAGATTATAACTTATAACTCTGAACATTCAGCGCGTGACACTGCCTCTCTCGCTTCCAAAATTAATTATATTATATCGTTTGAAGTAGACGTACGTATTATAAATCATACGTATGAAACAGTTTTCCCGTGTATAATTCAATCGGTCCTCGTTGCCACAGCGTTATAAATTCAATTTTCGCAAAAGCGAGTGGTTTATATTCGACAGTGTATACTCGTACGATAAACGCACAAATGGTTAATAATAATCGCAATCAGAAACGATTCCCGAACGATGTCCCAGTCGATATAATTGAGCTTTAGTACACAATAATCTTACCAGGGAAATTGTATTGTAATACGTAATCATTATCGTAATAATCGCGCAGTTTAAATAATGTAAATGATGTGCACATAAATCGTCCAGAAGCCGTTCAAATCAGATAAGCCGAACGAGAGTGAATGAAAACGATCGGGGAAAAAAAAAAACCAACAACAGTTATAACAATAGATTTGTGAATCGCCAGTGATCTCATTTCGTGCATATATATTTATAATACGCGCGCTATTAACCGTTTCGTTCGTAATTCGCCGAACGGTTTAGATTCGATATTGTTTTATTGACATTTTCGACGCGAACGAACGTGGCCTTTTTCTGTTTTATCTCGAACTAAACGATCGAGGGGGAAAAAATCGGTCAAACCGGAAATATCGTCCCTGTTTTACGGCAACTCGCCGTCGTCGGTTTATTTGAAAACGCCCTCTCTATCATAACACTACACTTCTGTTAGATCTGCACAAGTATATCGACACCACGTCTGTTTGAGTATATCCGAAATCGAAAATATTCCGTTTGATCTCGTTAATGTGATAATACGTATATATTATTATAAAGATCGTAAATCGACCGAGCTGCAGTAATCGCGCGACGAGTTTCGGAGTTGAACTGCAGCGAGTAAACGCGGATGAATATGTCGTGTATGCTCTTTTTTACAATAGAATTCTCCGGGCTCTAAAGGTACGCGGACGACGACGTCGACTTACTTTTGCTACAAAATGAAACGAATATATAAAATGTAATAAGCGTCTAGCCCGAGGAAAACAACAGTCGACATAATCGTTGTCGTTTACGATATTTCGTGTCTCGTATTTTATAATACTCGCCATATATAGCGCGGAAACAAGGTCTATGTGTAAATATCGAAGTGATAATATAATATATCGACGTTATTATATTGCCTCGTTTATTTTTTTTCCTCCGGCGAAAAAGAAAAACTTCGTCGACCACGAGCCAAGAATACGGACAACAAACGACGATAACAATCGTACCTATTAAAACACAGATCAATACGATAAAAGATGATAATAATATTATCGTTTCTAGTCGAAACGAGAGTCGGCCACCGCGGAATAAAGTAAACCCATTTTCATTCGCCATGTCGCGCCCCGTTTCGACGGTGAGATTTTCGACCCTTTTCCTTTATCCCGCAACGATAACACGCGTGTTGACACAACACAATGCTACTCTACGGGAAAAAAAAGAGTTATTTTCTCAGCTGCTCGGGGGGGGGGGGGGGGAACGATAACGAAAATAAGTAAATAAATATCAAACCTAAAATATCAAAAGTCAATAAAGTGTCAAATCGAAGTCGATCATACTACGTACGCGTATTCCACGACGCTTTCGTCGTCGTCGAACGATGTTCTTATTCTTATTATATTTTTTTTTATAAATAGCCGACCAGAGTATTTTAGAAATACACATAATATACATATAAAGTTACAACGATCGCGCCATAATTCATACGAGGATATAAACTCGCTGGCACGCAATCATACATTATTTCAATAAACGCAAACATTATTACTAATAAATTAAAACACGAGGAAGTAAACGTGTGACTATGTGAGTGTATACCACACGACGTATGATGTACCACGTATTGCATACCATACCAAAACATTAACCGACGCGCGAAACCTACGTATCGAATGTGTAGAACAGCGAAAAAATTTATAAAAAATAATCGCGTTTAAAATGCTTAATAATACTCGTATAATGATAACGAAATATTATGTAAAATAATTTATTAAAATTATAAAATATCTTTAGTAATGAAAAAACAAAATAAAAAATAGCTCTTGCCCGGTGTATTTAGATTGTAAAAGATAAGAAAAGTGCTTAAATATTTACGACCGGTTTCGAATAAAATTCGGGCAGAAAAAGCGCACAGACGAGCGCGGGGCAAGACCTATTTTTTTAGTTTTATTTTCTATTTTGTTTTTCCATTAGATGTTTTATAATTTTAATAAATCAAGTCCGGCGCGCACGATAGTTTTAATCAAAATCGAAAACGGCATTTTCGTTTTACCACGACTATACACGGCTAATTTCGTACAAATTCCATTATTATATAACGCGAACGGAACAATTTTTTGTTTTAGTCGCGACTGGCGCTGATTTATGCCCGACTTACGCAATCTAACGAAAATCAAAATCGATCTCTATGGTAACTTTATTTTCTGTCGTGTCGTAAAAGACATTACCTATAACGACATATCGGCGTGATTTCTGACGGTTTCGTTTTCTATTTTAAAACAGCGCATAATATTATAATATTATGGTAACGATGACGCATAAGCGTCGCGAACACGTTCGATACCAAAAACGAACGGAACAGTTTGAATTAGTGAAATCGGTAATTAATAAATTTAATCCACTCGTGCTCGACGAGACAAAACGTGGATACGTTCGACGACAAAAACAGTTATAGCGGTATTAATAAACTAATTGAATTAATAATAATTATTGTTCGTTTAATAATTAATGTTGTCTTTACACCGAGTTGACTTCTCGATTTGAACAGAGTATATTATTGAATATTGTATAAAATAATTGATTAAAAAAACTAATAATCACACGAATAAAAAATAAAATAAAAAAATAGTTTATTGTGTAAAAGAATAGAAAAGTGCTTAAATATAATTTACTACCGGTTTCGAACAAAATTCATCGTCAGGTGGAAAATTTTATTTTGTCATTTCATTATTAAAGATATTTTATAATTTTAATAAATTATTTTATATATTTAATAGTATTTTGTTATTATTATATTTGTTTTTAATTATTTTAATTATTTCGTTGAATATTTTTCGATTTTATTTCTCCAAAGGACAAACGTATTGTAATCTAAACATAAATATCGTCGTGTTCAGCGCGATAACAGTTTGGTCGATTGCGAATATAAAATAGACTTGTATTTTACGGCGCGGCGGCGCGTCGACTACCACAATTATTCAAATTATTTATCGTCCACCTAGTGTAATTACATCAAAACGCGCCGTATTTTCGCCGCGCGGGATTTATGAAACGTATTTTGGCCAGACCGTATAGACAGACACTCGCGGCGACACGCCCTTGTCGTGTGTGTACAGTGTACACACGGTTTGCCGCAACCGAGTTAACAATCGTTTCCATATTATAACCTACCGCAACGCACTACGGTCACGCGGCGCACCTCTATTTATAAAATAATATATTAATACTCCTATACCTACCCTACGGGACGCGTTTCACGAAAAAGTACACACACACACACACACAATGTACTCGTATATTATATCTTTTTGGGTGCAGGACACGCGCGCCATGTGTTACTAGCCGTATATCCTGGGCGCAGGATTATTATTATTAATTAACATTTTCCCCAGACGTCGTCATCGGTCTTTCGCGTGATGTACGTATTATATTGTAAAGTATATATATATATGTGAAAAAAAATACACGTGTACACCGCGGCTCCCGCGAGCTGATCGGTTCGAATGATGGATATATACCATCTCACACACACACAATAAACATACGAGTCGCATTGTCTAATCTATCGCGTATACAATACCCCACGACTGCGAGACTCGCGTGTCTTTTCACAGAATCGTTCGTAGATGACTCACACGCGCGCGATAGGGTTTCACAAAGTCGTGAGAAAGTTCGGACTCGAAAATTATCGAAACTCGAATCTTACGTTTTTTTTTTTTCACTCGACGAATATTCGCGTCGATAATAATGTTTTGAACACGTCAAATCCGTTGACGGATCGTCCGGTGTCATAATCGAATCGGTTTGTTGTCGGATAAATGAAATAAATAGAAGACGAAATGGTTATCGGATGCGACCGAGTGATTTTAGGGTAGTTAAAGTGATACGATCGATAGCTTTTGTTGCGTCAAATCGATCTGCGTGTACGTCGCGGCGTGAGTCGAATTTAAAGACAAATTTACGATTATGAGAATAATATCGCACTGTTTATTATCTATCAATAGAAACGAACCTTGTTTATTTCGACGCAAATGCGGAGCAACGATTTCGGAAATGCATATTACAGAATACCCGATCCCCACGTTTTTGTCGTTTTTTAAGCATCGGTCAGCCATATTTGAGTGAAAGACCCACGAGGTCTTTTGGCTGTAGGCGAAGATTGGGAAATGCTTTCGGGGTCATCTCGGCCCCCTCGAGCCCCCCCAAACAATATTTTACTCGAGGTTTTACCATTACGTTCGACTAATTTAATGAGCACATAGTGCTCGTCATGAATAATATACGTAATAAACGTAATTACTTATGATCAATGTGGATAAGTGAAAATCGGACCGAGAATATTATTTTAAAACTACTCCCTTCCTGAACTCGACTAAACCTTCGCCGATTCTCTCGTCGCACGCGCGTCTTTATTAATACGAGTACATTTATTATTAGCCGAAATCAACAGGTGCAATACATACCACGTCATCATTGTATCCCAACGCCCTGGCCGCGCGTCTTTTGCCGGCTTCTTGCGCTGGTCTCGAGAACACCGTTTGCACGCTAATAGCCAAAAGCAACCATCGCACTGTCAGGGACTTGAACAGCATGGGCTTGACAAACATTCGGTCCGCTTGCATGTTATCATGCGCGGGCGATCGGCATATCCGATTTAGTGAGCTGTAAAAAACACATCAGGATTAGAAAAACATAGACATCATGACACGCTAGTTTTATTGTGAAAATTTCAATCGAATCGTCCGGATCGATTACGACGAGTTAACGAGTCATAAAATTTATTCGCGGTTTCGGCGCACGTTTCTACGCGCTCGACTGCAAACTGTTGCAAAATGCAAGGTGGATTTCGATCGAGATGGAAAATGGTAATTTTTAAAGATCACAAAGTCTCGTGTTTTTTCGACCGATATGTGAACATAGCGATACTGGGAAATTGTTGTTTTGATATTTTTCAAATCGAGTATACACACCACATAATAATAACTTTAACGTTATTTTTCAAAAACGTTTTTGTAATGTAATTTGAACTCGATCGCTACGAAATATTACTATATAAAACAAAAAGCATATATTTTCATAATAAAACATCTTGTGCAAGAGAGTAATAATTGGCTCCTTCGGCCGCACCACCACTCGGCGGGACCTAATAGGTTATTTAAAGTCGTCACTCGGATTTCAATAATAATGTTCGTTTAGACATAATATAATAGATGACTATACGATAATAATATAATTCGCCGATTAAAACGTTAAAACATTGTGACGTAAAAACGATAGTAATTATTATGAAAAAAAGTTCAACGCTACGCGTCGTCGTACACACACGATTATAATAATAATTGTCACTCGGATTATAATCACTGTTTATTTTTTCATCATTACGACGTGTATTTATTTTTTTACAGAGGAACGCGATGTTAAAACTGTATGGAAAAAAATAAACATTTATTCTACGGCCGAACCCGACTACCACGGCGCGCTCGTTGAATTAATTTCCGAGTTCTTTAGAAGAATACGTCAAGGAAACAATACGAAAAGGATGCGAACGTGTTATATACGATTGTAAATATTACTACCTAATTACCGGCGCCGATATTGAGCCGCGACGGACGGTTTTGGTACAAAATGATTAGCCGAACGCGATGAATAATAACGTTCACAAAGGTATTTTATCCATCTGCTACAGCCGATATCACCCGTTATGGAGATATCGAATCGACGATTTCAAACGCACAGCAATTTAATACGCGGAAGGCATTATTATTATTGTTATTATAGTAGTCGGCGAGAGTCGAAAGTGATCGACTGTAAGCCGACGCGAACACTGCCGAAGAAGTGTTATGGAAAGAGAGTAATAATATTTTCGGAAACGAAAAACTCGCGAGAATTCGCGGAGCACAACTGCAGACCTGGAATTCGACATTGTAAAGCTGCTGAAATTAACGATAAACAAATGGTAGGACAATAGATTTTCAACTGTAAAATTGGTAGTTACACATTTCCAATTGATATTTTTACTGTAAATTGATTATGTATAATCAAAGGAATACGATATCAAAGGAATACGGGGGTTTTTTTTCCTAAAGAATTTGAATCTTTTGAAATTCTTTTGAATCTTTTCGTCACAAACTGCAAAAACATATAGCATGACACGAGTGGGGGTCAAAGCCATAGTGGTGTAAGTCATATAAACCTTAATTAGAGAAACAACAAAACGGTTTATTAAAAACTCAAAAATAAATTCCCGGATGAAATTATTACCCGGAGGGTCAAGCATCTAGAGGTAGAAGTTTGAGTTATGACTTACTTCACTTTGCCTTTTAATAAATTGACTTTCAAAGATATGCCCACAATTTATAACTGATTTTTACAAAAAAATATGACTTACACCACTATATGGCTTTAACCCACTCACGTAAACATGTTTCGATTTAAAACTGTTTTTGCGTATTTGCAAGTAATAATATAACATCATAGTTTTCAGGTTTTATTTCTACGCGCGTTAACCATATCACGTTTCGGCTTTTATTTTCTTTCAAAAAGACTCAAATATCCGGACCTCGATTATAACAATACGGGCGCCCCCGCCATTCGTACAGATATTTATTTACGAAACCTATTTTTTATCGCACACACGCGCTAATATTTTATAGGTATAATATTATTGTTATTGTGCGCGTTATAATACCGTCGCGGGCGGTCGGTCGTTCGTCAACGCGGTGATTCGTAAATCGAGCACATCCGCGCACCGCCATATCCGTTTCCTCCGGTTAATGTACGCGTCCAAAAACACCGTTGTAACAATAATAATAATAATAATAATAATGACGTATGATTAATATATATTTTCGTTTATTCTTTCCGATTTCTGACCGACGACGGGCTTTCACGCGGTCCGCGACGGGCCGTGGCGGGCGGGCGGGCGGGTCGTCGAGTTTGCCGTCGCGCGCGACTGAAATGCCGATCGATAAGAAAGCGCGTGCTGGACGATGATGAGTCAACGAAAGTTACGATGCCCGTTGTGTAATGCAGGCGACGGCGCGGCCATAATGTTTTAGGGAATATTCGCTCGACGTGTATGCGCGCGCGTGTGAACGAGTACGACGTTCTCCTCCGCCGCCGGGTGTTTTGTAAATGGTAAAAAAAAAAAACAACGGTCACGACTTACACTCACGGCTAATGGTTACAACGAATCGCGGGGGGTAGGTAAAAAGTGATTTCGATTTATCGAGCGGTCCGAAAAGGATGTTGGCGGAAGGAAACGAAGTGAATTATTGTTCTACGATAAAAATGTCCGTACGAATGATGTATGAAAAAAAATCTTTCAACGAAAATGAAATTTCTGCTGTGTGCGTTGAATCGTAAAAATAGGTAGGTTTTCAAAATGATAACGATTTTGGCATTTGTCGCGCCAAACCCCACACGCGATCAAGACAATATGTTTGCGTTAAAAAAATATGATTACAAATCGTAATCGCGAGTTATTGCAGTGTTGGGCTTGAATTTAAATAGTTGAAAAAAATCTGCCGTTTCGACTCGAATTTTAAAAAGCGTTCGAATTAATCTCGGACCTTTGCTTCGAGCCTCTTGTACGTCTTTTACTGACCTGCGCGAACACGAGCGTCGTCACAATCGAACGTCCGCGAAAAGTGGAAAAAACCGCCGTAATCTACGAAACGATTTATTAACAATAGCGTTTATGGTATCGTACGTATGTAGTCGATAACAATACGACTACTTTGGCGCACGTTTCGGACACGTCGACGATACTATCGCGTGCCTCCTGTTCTTCCGTCGTCGTCGTCGTGCGTTCTTTTTCCACAATATTCTCGTACACCGAAAGACTGTAGTCACTAATTAACAACGCGTGGCTGCATAACCGGTCCATTTATACAATATTGTCGTGTGTTGGACAACGTTTTTCACGTGTGGTCCAGCTGTTGGCGCACGAAGATCACCGCCGCCGCAGTCGTTTACCCCAAACAAGTCCTCATCGAAACGTACGCGATTTCGAATGTTTGAAAAACGAGCGATTTTTTTTCTTTCCTCCCCGCTCTCTTCTCTAAATGCGTGGTTTTTTTTTTTTCTGTTCATACGTTTGTTTTTTTTTTTTAAAAAGAAAACCCAATCTCCGTCTCGTCGCCGATCGAATTACTCGGGCAGGAGGATATACCTCGAGATCAAAACCGACGGCGATTATTCTAAACGCGCGTTCGGCATCGACCGCGTGACGAACTATTAAAATAGACGAGACGTTTATTTGTTGTTTACCAATGATATCATAATAATTTGTTTTATATGATGTTTTTTCATTCAATTCGCGCGCGCTAATATTTAGATTTTCTAAGAAATCGCGCGTATTTACAATTGGTTTTTTTTTTTGTCCCCCGCGCCGTTACAAATCAGCACAATTTCCATTGAGTTTGAACTATTTACTAATTCGTGTTGTGCTAACGATTAGAAAAAAAAAAAAAATCACTCTAAACCTATGCGCGTAGAATATAATGTATTGACAAACGGTCCTTCCGTCTCGCGTATGATGGTTTTTTAATGCGCTATAATAAGGTGACTACTGTGATTTTTGGCAACGCGCTTCGCGGTGTACGATTTGTGGTTCCGGGCTAATTTTAATCCGTGGCGGTAAGAGGAGTAACGTCGTTTCTACATATGGGCGTGAAATCGAAATCGTCGTTTTAAAATCTCTAATAATTCGATTATTTTTACATATAATTAAAGCTATATATAGTATATATATACTATTATAGTGATCGAAGAATTGAAAAAATACTCATCGAGACTATAAATTATCACGTAAACTGTGAGCCGTTAATTTCTATTTCTCGGTGATAAAATCGCGCAAACAAAGAGAAAAACAAAGCGTTATAGAACAACGCGTAGTGTCTGTAAACAGAAATACGTGGTAAACAAAGGAATTAGAATTCGAATTGTATACGACGTTTGAGGGGCAGTTCGCCAACTTTTGAGTTAACGCGCGCGCGCGCGCGCGCATTTGTCCTAAAAAGGACAAATTATAACGTCGTCGTGATAATTGAAAATTATCCGACGAAAGGATTACCGTCGGGTATAAACGTGTCCGACGACGCACAACTGTGAACGTACAGACATAATAATCGTACGCGTAACACTATAATTATTGCCACACAGACAACAATATAACGTCGTGTTGTTTTAATTTAAACGACGAGAAGGAAAAATTACAAGGCACCGTTGTATCTAATACGAAATAATTGTTTATATCCTTTTTCGGCGTGTCGACTTAATCATATTTTCATCTACCGTCGTCGGATGGCCACTACAATAAGTATGACAAATACGAACCGATTGTCTCTAACTCGATTACGTATATTTTTTAATGTTATTAATTTATTGATGTATTCTAGAAACCTCCTTTCAATTGTTTGTACTTCGGAAAATAAATATTTTCAACTCCTATGTGATTTCCGTCGAACAATCATCCAGTTATTGCGACTATTAAACCATCAGACGTATTCTTCGAATTTCATTTTATAACATTGACTGTGTAATTACACCTCACGAAAAACGAAAATTCTATTCAAAAATAGTGTTCGACGACAAAACGTTGTACTAACAATATTATCGTATAATATGGTAATTGTTAAAAATATATAAATAATAATAATAAGGCCTACGGTTTTTTTTCTCTCCGAATTTACCGAAAACGCGAGAACGGCGCGGCGCTAATATTCGATTATCGTCGTCGTTTCAGTAGGTGTCCCCCGCGTATTACAAATGGAATCGCGTAGGTATACGGCATAAGTTATTTAGAAACGACTTGACGATCGGATCGTTTAAGCCACGCACTAAGATACGCTCAGTGGCGATTGTCTATATATTTTGCAAAATATCTTTTCGGATTAAAATACCAATTGCGTAGACGACACGTAGTGATCTTGTTTCGAACGTTTTGTGCGTGAAAAACACACTCTGCCCGGGTCGAATTTACCCTAGCTGTTTGTACAAAGAGTTCAATTAAAGGCGAACCTCTCCGGCGAATCGGTAGTGTTTCGATGACTACGAAAATAAAAATAAAATAAAAACGCGGTCCCGTCGGGTGTCGGCCCGCTACAGCAACGCGACTCCGGGGTACATATGGCCAGTGGACGGCGGGGAAAGGGACAGGGGAACAGTAATAAAATCCTTCAGACGCCGTAAAAACGCACATAATATCGACACACTATGTATTGAACGTACTCCGGTGGAAGGGTTAGAGACCTTCCGAAGTTTCGTTTCGAATTACAAGATATAATAATTGCCGCCGCAATACTTCGGAGATTAAATTAAAAAATGAAACGAAACGAAACGAAAAAATCCGACGAAAAAACTCGACGGCAGTTTCTGGTCCGTACAGTTGAAACAATACAATTATTATCAATGTAAAGAAATAAAAAGAACTGTAGAGAAAGACAGAGAGAGAGAGAGAGAGAGATAGAGAGTCACGACGAAAAAAAAATTGACATTGATCAAGTTTTATTAAAATCAAATCATCAAACGTCGCAAATAGGTACCTCGATTTATTTTTATTATGTCTCGTGTCTAATAATTAGATTCTAATTTATACTGCAAGACGTGTGTCTCTATGGAGAATTAGTTCATTTATAAACGATTAATAAACACACAATGGAGACGTTTTAATTTTATTGTCAATTGATTTAGAAAAAAAAACTTCAAAAAACGGTTTAGAAACGTTATCGACATAGGTATTGCTTGACGAAAGTCAAGTATTGGTGGAAAAAAAATGATCGATGTGCTATAAAAGCTCGACAATTACCTATTGCGACCGTAGTCGGTTAAACGTTTATCGATTGCAGAAATTCGACACGAAAATAAGTCGATTTTCAAATTTCCTAATAAATCGCGCGATAGAATTATAGGAAAAGAAACCTAACCGCGAACAATAGAAAGATATAGTTAAATGTATTTGAAACAGGTTTTTTTTTACATCTAAATCCAAAATCAAACTCTACCCGAAATCGTTTTTCAAAAGTCATAGTTATTCCGTTAAAGTTTCAAATAATATTATCACTTGTAGGAGACGACGATAAAAAAAAAATTGTCCATTTCGAATGAAAATAAAGGCAAATATTAATGAGACTAAACTTTATAAAGCTTTTAGTCGTCGAACGAAAAACTAAAAAAAAAAATACTATTCCGTTATGAAAATGACTACCTACCTATCTCGAGTTTGAAAATATAGTTAAACATCATAACGCTTAGTACGATGTGCTTTTTAATAGTTACGCTATTGATTTTAATACCGAAATTATACCGCTTTATGTTAATTTTAATCAATAAAAAGGGAAAAAAACCGTTTACAACTGTGTATAAATATGCTTACACGTAACAACGTGGCGAGTCGACGAAATTATAATAATTCACGTTCTAGTTTTCGACTTTGTCGCCGAATAATAAATAATATATACATAATATTATAATCGTAAAAACATATACGAGTATTTCGGTTCGTTTGTTTGAATACGTAAATATACGTATTACTACGTTACAAAAGAATTATTATTCCTTTTTCGAGTTTAAACGATCTCGGTTCCGGGGGCGATTACAAAGCGCAAGCTTCCCCGACGATTAGAATTGAATATTTACAGAAATTACAGTTTGAAAACGCGACAACGTACCGCCGCCGTATAAATTAAATCCACGCTTTCGGCACTCAATAGGATCGATGAACCGGGCCGGAGTAAAAACCGTATTCGATTTGAAAATGTTTTTCGTTCCAAACGCGAGATTTATAACGCTAAAACATTTCGACATCGGCCGTTTGAAACGGTATTACGCGTAGCCGAAAAGAAAATATCGCCGTTATCATACGAAAGTCGCGTCGACGTGATATCGAGTGTAGTATAAAGGATATCCTTTGTGTGCCGCAAAGTAAAGGACTCGCGAATCTATTTTATCCCCCCCGTCCTCGTCTTACGGATTATTAAAAATAATATTAAAAAATGCAAAACGTACTTACTCGACGGAGAAAAAACGCCGGCGACGGTCAAGGATTCGGCAGACCGTGTGTGTTTTGATGCTGCTGCTGTTGTGCAACTTCGTTGACAGGAAGAAACTCCGCCGCAGGACGCGAAAACTTCGGCCGATGACAAATATTATCGTCGAGATGGATATCACGCGTCGCCGTAGAGTGGAGAAAAATCGAAAAGCCGAAAACGGTGTTTTTCGAACGAGGAAAACGACGCGAACACTGCCGGCAGGACGAACTGATCGATACAGACAACCGCACGCGTCCGCTACGGCCGCACCACTGTTCGTTCATTCAACTTGGCGGCGACGACGAGGGCCTAACAACACGGGGCTACCGCCGCCGCCGTCGCCGCCGTCGCTGCCGCCGTCGCCAGTCTGGTCCGACGACAATATCTTGCACGCGCACAGCCTCCGAGTAAATACACACACATGCCGCGAGTAAATCGAGAGGAGACGACGACACGGCCGCACGTATTATTATTGTTATTATTTTCATCGTATTGTAACGCTGTCGTTTCGCACGACGCGCAAACTAGTTTTCCGCGACGACCACTATAATAACGATTTATCGCGGCTTTTGTGCGACGACGACGTGACAAAACGTTACGACTCGCTCGCATAAGTATACAGCGGCATATTCGGGCAGGAGGGGCAGGCGATCCAAGTTTTTTTCAAATCGAGGTTTACGAATAAAATTTGTAATTTTTTCCATTTTTTCCATTGAGAAATTACTAAGGCAAATGTGAGAAATGAAAACCCAGTGTCTCCAGTTCTTAATTTATTCTTAGATTATAATATCGCGCATGATTATTAATCCGTAATGATTGAAATTCTAATTATTTATCGATTTTTACCACGAGAATTACTAACAGCTGCTAACCTATGGTTATCCCGGGAGAGAGTAATCCGCAGCGGTCACACATTAGTGTAAGGCGGCATATTCGGAGGAGGGGGAGGCGATCTTAGAGGAGCCGAAGTTTTTTTCAAATCAAAATAATTGTTTACGAATAAAATTTGTATTTTTTCCATTGGGTTTATTGAGAAATGATCAAGGAAAATGTGATAAATGAAAACCCAGTGTCTCCAGTTCTTAATTTATTCTTAGATTATAATATCGCGCATGATTATTAATCCGTAATGATTGAAATTCGTTTTTTTATCGATTTTTACCACGAGAATTACCAACAGCTGCTAACCTATGGTTATCCCGGGAGAGAGTACCCCGCAGCGGTCACATAATATCAAGTGATGATTCTCAGACACCCGAAAACCGTCGAAACGTGTTTAATTGTTTTGACGTTTTATTATTGTACTTTGTTTGCACTGGACCTTTTTTCCGCTGTTGTACTGCGAACCACTCGTGAACCGACGGATTTTTTTTGTTTAATACCGAATTCCTTCATGTGCGACGACGACAATGATACTCTGTCGCCAGTGCGTAACGCACTAACTGGCGTATTACCATTGATTTACAGATGGTATATTTTAACAACGTGGGCGGCGTCAGTTTATCGGCAATATAGCGTCCGGAATGTCAGGAGCTTGGAAGGTGGAAATTTCGCAACGCGATACGTTTGTTGTTGCCGAACTACTGCTTGTCGAGAAGAGCCGGACGTATTTGCGACGGTCGCGAGAATCTTTCGTGTATTTAATACCGCATACCACGACGGTTACACTCCCCGGAACTGTACGTTTCCACTGCGTTCGTTATTTATAGCCTACGCGCGACCGCTATTGCTCCCTTTTGCGACTGTAAAATGTGGCGGTGGTTACGCGGCGCTCGCGGCAAAGGTGAGAAAATATACTCGCCGTTTATATACGAGTAGTAGGTACTAGTTGACCAGGCAAACGTTGTCTCGCCATATATTTCTAGTGCATTGAAAGAGGAATGGATGCGCGCACGCACGCAATTTCGGTAAAAGTTTTGTGTAATAATATAATGACGTTGCAAAATCCATACCTTTTGCGTAAAGATCGTCGGGTTTTCGCTTTGATTGTATATAATACATACGTCGTCGTCACGAGCTTATCGACCAATGACAATAGATTTGCCTGCGATCGTATTCGATCGTCCAATGAAAAAATTTCTATTGTATTCGTTCTTTTGTTCGTTCGCACGCACGCGATTTCGGTAAAAGTTATGTAACAAAATGATATTGCAAAATCAATACCTTTTGGTAAAGAGATCGTCGGGATTTTCGATGACATAACAATCTATTTATATAAAATGCAAATTACCACGCACTCGCTGCTGATCGTTGCATCTCAAAATCTAGCCCGTGAAAAGTTTTTCCCCGGAATCAGGGAGAAATAACGTTCTTCATTTTCAACCCCTCTAACCCCCTTAGGATCAATTTTCTTAATTTCTTCTCCTGACAATAAAAAAACACAAAAAATAAAAAAATAATAATTAGCTAAATCGGTCCAGCCGTTCACGACGCGTGATGAGGTTGCCTGGTGAATAGGGATTCGTTTTTATATAATATTATTTTTACCGATTTCAACCCTTTAAAAGCAAAATTTTGAAAATCGGGCGACGTGGTGACACTCAGGAAGGTATTTGGAACAACTCTGTGAAAAAAAATTAAAATAAAGTTAAATAGCGTCTTCATAAAATGGAAACATAAAAAAGGCTTGTTCTTTTATACATAAATACGAGTACATATAAAGGATACTGGACGACGCGAACAAAAAATATCGAACACTAAACTCGTACTGAACGATATTAGCATCGAACTATGTACATTATAATAACTACGTTATCGGTCGATTTGTCACAAAGGAATCGTTTTCAAATCGAATTCAACTGAACGCACTACTCGGAAGATGTATGTGTAATGGAGGGAAAATATTAAAAGGAACCCATTACATCGTGAATAACATGTTACATAATATATAACGCATAAATAATACGTGTTTATAAAAAAAATTATAACGAATTAACGAATCGACAATTTCTCGCGACTTCGCCGTACGCGAAATAAGTTGTATATTTTAATTTCTACCTTTGCCGTAATTTAAATAATTACACTAAACCTCGTCGATAATATAACGCGCGTAATGTTTACGGTTCTTCGAATAACGTTCGAAACTATTTATTTTTTTTACCACTCGCGATTATATTTTTATTATCGGTAAGAGTATACATACGTATGCTTTTTCAGTCGATAATGTTATTTTCAACAACAGTTTCGTCGAGAATCTACCGGATTACTTTTTCGACAAACAAGTTGAAATACCTAACCTCTTGTTAAACTTCATAACGTAATTATTGTTCACGTCGGACGAAATTGAAATCTGTGTGTATATTTTACGCGTCTAAAATGGAATACGCGACTGTCGAGTAGGTACTTAATGCGTCTTGAACGGCAATAGTTATTACTGCCCGATCGACTTTGATTCATTGAAACTAACGGCGACGCAACTGAAGTACTGAAACAGAGAAACATTATGACGATAACACTTGGGTGGCTGTGTATTTTGAAAACGATAGACTCGTAAAACGTGTGGAAAATCGGAGCAACTATTATAATATTAATAAAACGACAGATTAATGGCCGTGTCATGACGTGCATGAAATAATGTCAAACAATACAATAATAATTATCAGGTACACCTAAAATGGAATAAATAAAAACTATCTACTTATAAATATCAAATCGAACGCGAAATATTTTCGAATACGAATCGGTAGATGAGGAGGTACATGAGATTATAAACGAAATGTAATAAAAAAAAAAACCCGCGTTTTCTTTGTATAAATTTAAAATCACAAAGGACGAGATGATTGTCGAAGAAATTACCAGTTAAATTTAAAATAGTTGGTATCGAGATGAGTGATTTTATTTTATCGTTTACTATTAAACCATTAGAACAGGATTTTCTGCAAATGTTGTGCGTATTTAAATATGCAATACGCAGGACTACTCTTGTAGTCGAGAATCGAAATCATAATCAAATCGATTTGCACACCTTGTTTTTTTTTTCAAGAATAATTACCATGTCAATGAAAACAACAATAATTCAAATGTAAAGCGCCGCCGCCGCCGCGCCGTTGCTCAATCCGTCGCAATACCTGGTCCGCGTGAACATATTGAAACAAGTTATGTTAATAATTATCGAATATGACATCCTTAAAAATGAGTGTACCGATCACTGGAATTTCTCACGTGCACGGTTTCAAGTGATCCGCAACACAATTTCACGCCGGTAAGAAATTTCCGATTTTTCGATTACGCATCGCGCATTTCACAGCGTAAAGAGGACAATGATTTGAAAACGAAAATCACAAAACACTCATTTGTAGTTTGTAATATTCTACGAAAAACGCCGACGGGAAATATTCGACTTAGTCATTTGTTTCAGGTACACTCAGTGTTTATGATACCTATACCGTACGATAGACTTAATAGAAACAATGAGTAGAAATATTATTTACGAGAGTGTGTTCTTTACACGTGATGATGAATTTTATTCGAAACCTAGCCTGTTTATGCACTCTTGCCCGGCAAGACTTATTTTTTTAATTTATATTATTCGTATAATAAATTATTTTCCATATTTAATAATACTTTGTTATTATTTAATAAGATTATTATTTATTTTTATTTATTTATTCGACTTTCGTTTACGAAAGATAATGTTTTTTAGTTACACAAAGCAGAATGAAAATTATATTATAAAATACTATACGTTAGTGTTGGTTTGTTTTTACGAGTATAAATGTGAATAATCAATTTTAAATATTAATTTAGTTAAAACTCCAAATTCAAACGTTTATAAAATTTATTTGTGAAATCAAACGTTTTTCCTTTTACCGGTAACTAGTAAGAACATTGCAATGTATGAGACGCTTTGTGTTCAATTTTTAAGAGTAACACTTTGTCTTCATTTTACGAAAAAAATTCAGAAACGTGTTAAACAGCACAAAAAAAAATAATATGAAAATTATACTATCTCTAAAAAATACTGAATAGTAATACGTCATAGAAGTGATGAGATGTGACATTTGTTATAAGTACCTATATATTCGATCGAATTTTCGAGTCCCTACCGATTATTACTTTTTATGTTAAGATAGAAAAATATTTTATTTCGCCGATCAAATAAGGTAAGATTTTTTTAAATTTTTTACTCGTAACTTTTTGTCGATTTTTCGCATCTATAACGAAAAATTAAAAAAAACGATCACTTCCGAATGCGTCAACTAGACAAAATTCGTTACCGGAAACCAACCCTCAAGTCGATGATCTTCTGGTCAAAATCTAACCGACGGAAAAAGTATAAAAACACAATATTACGGTAAGCACTAACAAACTTTCTCGTTTCACTCAGAATCTTTAACTATTTTTTGCGTAACTCCCTACGGTTAGGTTACGTTATTCATGACGTATTATATTAGGTACGTTCTTTCCGAATTGTGCCGTTTTTTATTGTAATTAAATACGCTATTTCTTTTGGCCGTTTTTCAATACAGAAATATCGTTAATTTTCGATTCGGCGCGTACGTTTTTAATGTTCCGAGTATGAGATGGGCGCAGACTGCAATCAACGTTTTTTTTTTTTTTTTTTTCGAAACAATCGAGATTTGACTACTCGAACTCCGCCGAAACATAAATAATCATTTCGATAAGGAAACGCGAGATTGATGGCACTTTAATGTATTTGTGTGTTTTAGACAACACCGCCAAAACTCGCACATGAGCTGCACGAATAACTGCTAAAAAGTACGCGCCGTGATATAGTACGCGAAACTTGCTAATTGCTGACACGTCGTTTAAAACGCGCTATACACGGCGGAAAAATGATCTCTAACGATTTATTGTGCGCACTTTGAACTCGATATAGTGTTATGAAGATCGTTTCTAATCGAACTCGGTTCGTTTGATAATAGTAAACCGTAAGGATCGTAAAACCGTAGAGATTTCGTTAGAAACTACGTCGCAGAACAATCGTCCTCGTTTCCTTCTGAGATTTTATTCTTCGACTACCTGTCAACGCGATTTTATTGAAAACTATTGAAAAACACGTGAAATTAGCGACTCGTCCGTTATAATAATACGTGTCTGACTAAATTTACGTCACGCGAACTACAATGCGATTCCCACGTCTTGGAAGTGTTTTCCGGACAAAATATAATATACGATAAAGGCCATTGATCAATAAAGTAGCTCACACAAACTCCGCTCATAAACTCCTATCTGTTTTCTAAATATCCTATAAAATTAATCGAAGACCATAAAATATAGAATTTATTAACTCGACCCGAATTCTATAGAATCTATAAAATCATTAATCGTTTGATCGTTTATTACAGTGCTAGTAATATGTTATAATGTCATAATTATTCGTTTAAAGTCGACTTTGTGAACTCTATGGAAGATTAATTGTATAAAACAAACAAAAAACATAATAAATAACTTTGTAACACAGTACTTACAACAATCAGTCGAGTTCTCGACTCGTCTCCGCGAGTCCATAAAGATGGCATGTTTTGAGTTCCACGGCCGTTTCGTTCAAGTACATATTTTCGGTGTCGAATACTATTTTATATACTTTTTTCTTTATTAGTAGTATTCGAGTGAGGACTTGAAAATGGTCTTCGAAGTATTTTGTTTATTGAAAATACTCTTTGTTCAGAATAAAAAATAAGAAAACGTATTATTAATTTGTGAATAACTTAACGATAAATTTGAATATCAAAAATCGCAACGGTAAAGTCCTACACATCGCGCAGTACGATAGGTCAAGTTTCAGTCCAAACTCGACGAAGGTAAATCTATTTTGAAACGTTTTGAATCCTAAAAAACACGAGCGTGTTGAGCGACTGCGCGGAAAAAAAACTTTTTCACTCATTCACAACAGTATACGTATGGTTTATTTTTTTTATTTGTATTCTTTTAACCGACGTGGTTTTCGTGGTTTACCGGCACCCTCGAGATGACAAATTGATTTCCTACCTTAGATCGGCTGTTGCAGTGAGAAGCCGTTCTTAAATTATTCGTTTTATGCACGTGTACTGTGCGAATGAATAATACGCGTTTACGTGGACAAAAAACAACGTTATCCGACAAAGTGTGTACGGTAAACATTGTGGATCGATGCCCCCCGTGTCGAAGAATATTGTTTGTAAATAATTTCCACAAACGTGATAAATCAATTGATTTTACCATAATAAACGTTTCGAAATAAATAAAAAAAAATAATACAGCGATTAACGCACGAGGCGGAAAACGATACGAAATAATATTATAATACATGATAGTTTACGACGGGATTTTACGAGCGCGTTTGAAAATCATTCGAATATTCGAGGGGAAAACGATTTTTCGTTTTATGCGATTTTTAGTCGATCCGTTCGACTCGTTGAGTCATATTATGAATCATATAAACAATCTGAATCGTAAAATAGACGAGCCTACGCGCGAATTGGATTTCAACACTTTTAACCGCCCGTGATTCGCACGATTTGTAAACAACCATTACCGCTGTTCACACCGATAGTTCGATATTATTTTTAATATTACGATAGATTACTACTTGTCACGTGGATCGACGTGTCGACTCGGACGGTTCGAGACAACGGAGACAAATTTGTCTGTAGCGATCTGCAAGAGTTCAAGGCGTAATGTCAAAGCTTCGAACGAAAGATCTACAATCAAAAAGAATGTAAAGATTATAATATAGTACGCGTATTATTATTTCGTCGGTTTAAATGTTTCAAATGAAATCTGGTACATCTGTACGCCGTGAATTTTGCCCCTTTTTCAACAGTATTTCTTGGAGAAGAGACCATTCTTAGTAACAGAACTTTGGGAGTTCATAAATGCCGAGAAAATCCCAAATCTCGATCGGAGCTACGGAAAAGAAATACAAAATAAAGTGTGAATTTTTAAGTAGATGTTTATAGTAAAAAAAAATGCATCGGTACCTGCGGTGAAATATGACACGAATATTAGACGGTTTTGACGAGACCACGATGCATTTTTGATCAAAATAGTCAGAGAAACTAAAATATTATTACGATATCATTGGAAAATGTACACAAACTCTTTGCTTAATCTGATTTTATAAATAAAATATGTCAGAATGTCGTCGAGCCAAAAATACAACTCGTAAGCACTATACTTGCTTTTAGGGTCTGCGCGCGCCTATGAATACAATTATTGCTCTAGTCGGAAATTTATAAACTAGATCCAGTTTCATTGGCATTCGTATTGACTGTGAATTAGAAAGTATAACTATTTAAGTATAATAATTATCTACGTACCTATATTTGGTTTGTATTTGAGTAATCGAACGAAGCCAATTGATTTTGTTCAACAGACGACACACGGTACCTCGTAGACCAGGTGCATATGAGGAATATCAAAGTTCAGAAATCAAAGAGATTACTACAGTTGTCAAATTCAAATTCGCATTAGCATTCGATTTATATGTCATAATAATTATCAAAAAAATGCGGAGTTTACCAGTGGCAATTAAAAAGAAAGAAAGAACGAAAGACATTTCGGAGCGAGAGAACACTTCCACTTCTCGTGTTGTTCGATAAGAATTCGAATAAATAATTTATTGAAAATTTATAAATTGTACATAAATAAGATAGCGAGCGAAGATCTAATAAAAAAAAAAAGAAAGAGTATACAATAATTAAAACTTAACAGTTACCTAAATATTATCTTACTTAATGAGTAATTTGACTTATGATATTATACACTTTCGTTTTATTCAACTTTTAAATCAACAAACAAAATATCGCGAGCATTTTACGTAACACTCGCGATGAAAATAAATAATATTATTACATAGTTTATAATAATTATAATTATTTGTGACTAAATTATCTTTTGATTTTTTTTCTATTACTCTAATTAATCGGAACAAGCGTACTGTCATGAAGATAAATAAAAATGATTACTTTAAACTTTTAAAAACTACGCAGACGTATTATATTTTTAACATATTATCATATGTAAATACATAATATATATATACATATAATATATGTATATAACTAATGATATTTTATACGGTTTTAAAATTGTAATGGTAATAAAATTAAAAATATATTTACGAATATTCCTAGACATATTTTTGCTATCCGATACGAATAAACGTTTGTATTGTTCTCGTTATAGGTTAATAAATGCTAATAATAATAATAATATATAATATAAAATATAAATAAAAATCGTAGTGGAAATAACTAGAAATTAATTTTTCATAATTACAGGAAGACACTATAGTGTTGGTACTACGAATATAAGTCTGACGGTCGCCACCGTTTTAAAAACGTTGTTAGAGTTCAACGTTGTTTTGGCATTCGCTAGACGTCACGTAGGATTTCAAGTTGTCAGGAACTCGTGCACCGTCCAAACGGTTGGCCAAAGCCCAGTATCTTTTCCTCAGATGGTGTGCGGACGATTTGGGCTCTCGTTGTCGCGTGAAAATGCCTTTCTTGTTGCCTCCTACCCTCGTGACACCTAAACAACGATAAAGGCTCGATGATAACTCGACTTAGTAAACAACAATCAAAACGCAACACATTATATTTTATCAAAAACGCCCGAAATACGAATGGTAAACACGCGTAATCTTTGAGGTCAGTAAAACGTCGCGTCGTGACGATAAGTACGTACCTACTGTTACGTACGTATTTATTATAATTTCCATATTGAATAATAAAATGATCTAATTTGCATAATAATTATATTACAACACGAACGACGCGCTTCGAAATATTATATTATCCGTTTAATGTTCCGATTCAATGACACAGATTATAATTTATTTAAATTATAATAAAACGAGAATATTCGTATTGTTTCTGTTTAGCAGTGTTGTTATTTTTCAACAGGTAGAGGCAATGTGATACTACAGTATGGACTATCGGATTTTATCGAAACTCGATTTTCGTATATTTATTTCTTTCGTTTTATTCTTTTTAGTCTACGCCCTCGTATAGTGGAATTTGGAAACTACGAGTACGCACACGCCGCGAACGAAACCCTAATGTTTTGTTTGCACTTTTTCAACCGTACGAATATTATATTTTATATTCGAGTACACGTTAAAGAAAATACACACGCGCGCGCGCGCGCGCACAAACGTATCTTCGTCGGAGTACGTAACGGATTATTTTTAACGGCCCGCCCCACACGGACACGTATCCTAGTGTCGCTGTCTCTCGTCAGGTCCCTTTACAACATTCAACAAACGACGAAACACGCGATAAACGAGGGCTACAATTCCCACAGACGACTCGATCGTATTTGTCGTGGACTGTGACATTATAGTCGGGTTAGTGGCGGAACTACATATTATAGATAAAGGTGTTATTTCCTCGGCGCATGAGAGGCCTCCAACGGTTTGACTTGGAAAATTACAATTTAAAAAATTAAAGAGTTTGTTTTTAATAATTATAAAACATGTTGTTTTACTCGATAAAGTCATTTAAGTCGAATTTTCAACTCGAAATGCGTTTATGATAAATTTTTTACTGGGTATAGAATTTAAAATGTAATTCTGTTTTGATTGAATGAATATCCTAATTTTATTTTAAAATATACGAGTGGGTTAAAGTCATATAAACCTTATAAACAAAACGGTTTATTTAAAACTCAAAAATAAAATTCCCGGATGAAATTATTACCCGGAGGGTCGAGCGTCTAGTGGTAGAAGTTATGACTTACTTCACTTTGCCTTTCAAAGATATGCCGCCCACAATATAAATAACTCATTTTTACAAAAGAATATGACTTACACAACTATGGCGGCTTTAACCCACTCGTATATTTCCGGCACTAGTGTTTCGCACTTACTTTGTTCGGTTTTGAAGTCTGCGAAATTCCATATCATCTCGCCGATGAAGAAGTCTTTACTCCGGAGCACGTCGAACGCCTTGAAGTGCTCGGACATTAGTTCCACCTGATATTCTTCCGACCAAACAAACGACGGGTTCTGAGAACGAAATTCGATTATAAATCATACGTTACATTTACGGACGCCGCCGCCGCCGCCGCGTACCATATGCAAACCAGGCAGTGTGTCAGCTCCGTATTCGGTCATGAAAACCGGCTTGTTGTGTTTGACGTGCCACTTGGTCGCCTCGTCTTCGAGTCTGCTTTTGATGATCTCCGTGTGACCCGGTAACGAATACCAACCGCTGTATCGGTTGAAACCGATTATGTCTAAATGCTGACCCTGTAAACACGCGTCGTATCGTTAAGAGTCGCAAGACGGCGCGGGTGTTGTTATTAATTTATCATCCAAAAACAACGATATCGTGTGTTTCGTTTTCAAGCGCAATAGGTAAAGATTTAGCGAAGAATTGTTGACCATAGTCGTTCCACTCACCAATTGCTCAGTATTGAGATCGGTCGCAATAGCTGCCGTTATGGGCCGTGTTTTGTCTAGGGTTTTGACATAAATAGCTACGGATCTAAAAACAAATGTAAAGTACTAAAGAATGCCAAAAACGCCAGACAAACAAGAACGGAGAAATATTAATTAAAAAAAAAAGTTAGGTAAGTATACAATAATATTATAATAATCGTATCGGTGTTAGAAAAGTGTTTGTTGTGCTCTGCGAATCGGTAAGTTCGTACGCGACGCGGGCGGTTTCGAAAGCAAAAATCTATTTTTTTTTTTTTTTTTTTTAGTGTTTTGTTAATAATAATATTTAGTTACGCCGAGACAGTGACAGTGAGAGAAAAAAAGCTCAGGCGAAATGAACACACAAATGCAAAGTCTGATATATCATTATTAGAATACTGCAATGTCAAAACAAGGTAGTGTTATTATATTACGATTTTGTACATTTACGACGTGTTGATATAAAGTTACTAACCGCCCTGTCAATGCTGTACCATTTGTTCAGAGCGGCAGTAACCGGACGTGTTTTATCCATAGATTTGACAAATTTCACCACATACCTACATAACAGAATAAAATTTGAAAAAATGCCTATAAATCTAAAACAAACAATATAATATGATTATCGAGTTCGATTAACGCTTGTTTCCGACCGGTAGTTTTATCGAAATTACACTCGAGATCGGTAAACTCGACGCGATAAAACGAACGATTAATAATTATTAGACACACAAGTTTATTTATTTATTATTATTCATAACGTATTTAATCGTGGCCGATTATCGACTTGCCAAAACGTAACGTTTCGCGCGTAAACGATTAAGACTTTGCATCGAATGTGTCGCAAATTTTCATATTATATTTTATACATTTCACATAATATTATTGTTTATCACTGTTAAATCACGTAATGGATTTTTATTTTTTTCACGTAATAAAATATTGCGTTAAACGGTTTGACCGGTACGAAACTGTACAAAAATACAACGCGATATAATCGACGTAAACAAATTGCATAACCGAATTAATCTGTGTTCGCGTGTAATCGTTACTTTTAATAAATTATTCATACCTCATCCGTGTCAAAACGGTTTTATATCGTTTTGTAATAAACTATAACGCCGCCGCCGCCGCGCCGTATGTAATAAACATCGTATTGGTCGACGGGTAATTTTATCGAGACAGAGTTGCACTACTTGTCTTTTAATACCGGGGTTCGGCGGTTACGACGCGATCGAATGGAACGGAGACCGGTGTAAGCCATCATTCGAGCACTCGTGTATGGTGTGTCGCCTATGTTTCGTTTTATACGAGAGAAAAATAACGCGGCTCACCTGAAATACGCATCGGCGTCTTTGTGATCCGATCGCGGTTCGTTCGCGATAGACCACATGATCACGCTCGGCCTGTTTTTATCTCTCTTGATGAGTTCCGCCAAACTCGCGGTATGTTTCTTTAGTAATTTGTCCGAAAAGTTGCTGGAAAAAAAAAACAACAATATAAACATACAGTTTTAGAGTCCCGTTAGAGATTAACTAGAAATATACCCCAGTCGTTCGTTCTCGGACGACCGATGAAAAAAAAACCTCATAACAATAAAATAGTTTGCGAAGCACCGGAACGGTCGAATGTTATTGAATATTTTTCAATTCGCTCATAATATGATTCTAACCGAAACGGATTCTTATTTGATTTATGAAAACTGTCGATTATTTATTAAAAGGCCTCGAGAGGTGAAAAGTAGGAAAAATAATTTGGACCAGCCCCCAACGTCCATCAACAAATTGGACGAAATTCAGGGCCGCGTGGCCAAAAGGCGTAAAATGGCAATTTGCTCACTCCGTGTCGACGCTGGGACACTCGTCGACGACCATGATGCCGTGTCTGTCGGCAAAGTCCATGATTTCTTCGGCGTACGGGTAGTGGGACGTCCTGTACGAGTTGGCTCCGATCCACTTGATAAGGTCGTAATCTCTAGTGACCAGCGCGTAGTCCATGCCTTTCCCTCGTATCTATTGTATTCAACAGCGGCAATGACACACGCAATCGTTATTAGTTTCACACTCCATACGAGCCTACACGAAAACGTGACGATATTTACGTCTGAATCCTCGTGTCGTCCGAACCCTCTCAAGTACGCCGGTTTGTTGTTAATGAGAAACGACGAGTTGGTCCACTTGATCGTCCTGATGCCGACCGGTATCCGGTACACGTCGTCCACGTTCCAAGTGGTCGAAAGCTTGATCTAAAACGCCGAGAACGGTATTATATTTACTTCCTCGTCGTGTGACGGGCAATAATTACAATATATCACACGACAAGGTACGTACGCGCCGTCGCTGACGATTTATTATTCGTTCGTTTTTACGTCCGATCGACTGCGCTGAATGTACGCGCGGGAAACAAGTACTTTCTTTTTGAGCTAATCGCGGCTCGACAATATTATATTTTATACTCGCGCGTACGCGCCACGCAGTGTCGTCTCGACGAGAACACGACACTTATGTCGCTTAGAAAGTCACCAACCAGATAGCGACCGATTTGTCGCGACATTTCCACAGAAAACTTATGAAAATATTATACACACCTCCAACGTGTACATGTATCCCGGCTCTTCGGCCATCAAGTACGGCCACCAGAGTTTCGCGTTCTCGATTTTCACCGTGCCCGACAGACCTTCCGAGTCGTTTGTAATCACCGTGAACTTTTCTCGTACGTTTTCGTTATTCAACACCGTTATCGAGCAATTCAGCGTTTCGCCACTGCTCAACGATCCTCCGTATTGTACTTGGTAGTAAATAATACCTATAAATACACATTTTATTTTTCAGGCCATTATGATTTCGTTCATTAAAACTAATATATAATATATAAACAATATAACATAAACCTAATAAATGTCTTTTATCATAATGTGTACTCACTACTTATAGTTTGAATACGTTGAACAACATATCAAGTACGTTTTTATTGTACTCGTAATTTTCAAGTTAAAAAAACAACATTCAAGTGCCTACGAGAACTCTAAAACAATATAAAACCCCATTCCACTGTGACATAATGTATGTGATAATATTGTAAATCTATATTAACGTTTTGATTTTCAATATTTATGTACTATATATTTCTGTTATGAAAGAATAAATCCGAAGACGGGAAAACTATATCACATCATTAAGAATAGGTACGATTAATTAATCGATAAATAAAGGAAATAACATCAATTATAGACTAAGATGATATTAGAAAAATTATTGAAAACACGCCTTATCACAGTTAGTTTAGTTATTGTACTTAAATGCGAGTGAAATATGATAGATACGATGTCTATTCTTGCATTCAAAGCGCCTAACGTCGAGTAATATTAAATATTTTTCAAGTTGTCAATTTATGACGGCACGAAAGTATGTTATAGAAAAATGATTCGTTATTGAAAAAAAGAAATTCTAATTTTAAGCGGAGAAATTAAGAAAACATATTCTAGACCCTAAATAAAGCCTGTTCATCGTTGATTACGATTAATATTTGTTATATTTAACTTTTAAAAACGTACGCTTTGAATGGTATGTTTCGATGAAACGCTGCAGATATTAAATCGAATATAGCCAAAGGCAATACTACTACAAGTATAAACAATAATAATAATAATAATAATAGGTATATAATTTTTAGAGCGACCTGACCTTGCTCTTTGCGATTCTTTAGAATAAAATATAGATAATTAAATTGATTTTAAAAAACGTAGCTTGCTTCATCGTTTAGTCGTAGAAAGAAAAGAAAAACACTTTACCTACGCCGTCGTCTGTGTAATCGGTCGTCACATCTACGTCGTCGATGTACACAATAGGAGTTGTGTACAGGAACACCGATCGATGAATGCCGGCGTAGTTGAAGAAGTCGAACGTGTACGTTTGAATGGTTTTAGGCCCATTATTCCTATAAATATATAGTCACGAATAAAATTATACGTTTCAAAATAGTATAGAGTTTATAATGCGATCTCGCGCAATGTGCGCGGCGTTAATTGCAATGTCGTTTGTGATTCTCGCGTGGATTTTCTAAAATAATGTGCGCGAACATTACCGTCGAGTCGTTTGTTTCATAATGTTTTATTACATCGAATCGACGGTGATAATAATTGTTGTCGTGTTCTGTCGGGCGGCGAAAATGCATAATTTTCCCCCGATGTACGAAATCGGGAGTCGATCGCGCGGGAATCGGAACGAGGTGGACGAGATATCATTTCGTTTGGAAATTATATATGCACACGTTTCGTTTATTTGCATTGTATTTTCGAGCAGTTATGTAAAACGTGTTTAAGCAACATTACCGCATCGACGTATTCACATAACACTACGTCGATATAAAAAAAAAAAAAAATTAAATACAAATACGTAAATGCGTCGCTCACGTGGTAATATTTTGTAAAGTTCCTTGTGGCACGGTGGTCGACAGTAAAACGTTGTCCACAGCAACGGTTATCCTGTTCAGTCGTCCGAACTTCAAGTTCGTGGTGATTTCTCTTTGAAACGGCAAATGTCCGATTTCGTGGTTCATTACCAAATGCGTATTCACCCACTTTAAACAAATCGCTAAATTAATATATCTCTGTTTCGATAAAAAATATGCGATCGCGTAACATTAGTGATGTCGACAGAAAAGTGCTCAAATCAAATTTACCAACTAGTAATCAAGTATATATAGTCCGTTACACATAAACATCTTTCGTTTTTTTCGATATGAGGGACTTTAAACAAAATAATTTCTATAAAAACCAATGGCATCACGATTTTGGGCAGACAAAAAGGTGCTACTCACCCTGCCCATAAATGTACGAACAATATATTATAATATTTGAATCTTCTAAAACAAAGGAATAATTTATAGAATGCTGCATCAAAAATACGTCATGTTCTTTTTAGATTGAAATCGTCTAAATAATTCTACAGGTAAAACAAAGGACTAAAAATTATTGCATAATTACTTTTGCTAGTTGTACTTATTATTTTACTACAGTATTGGTACAACAATTTTTATTTCTAAATGAACTGTGAGACTTGTGTAAAAAGAAATATTTATGTATAACAAAAGACATTTTATTGGACTCTCGCTCTCATGGTTTCCATTTTGGTGAGTGCACCATTTCCCTCCCTTCCGCAGAGATTTGGACCCGGTTGTGCCACTGATGATTAACATAACACTTCTGCTATTCACTATTGTTACTGATTGCTATTGCTTATTAGTATTTCACTTACTACTTGCGCCGCGTAATTAATACTACCGAATCTTAACCATACTCTGAAACCCTGCTGCTTCCACGACTCGGGTACGAAAAACGACTTGTCGTACCACACCAAACCGACGTGATCTCTGATTTTCTTATCCACGGTCACGTCGTTGTAACTGCTGGGCACCGGCATTTGAATGACCGGACCGGTCTAGTTAAAAAAAAAAAAAACGAAACAAATTAAAACTATACAAAGCTAAAACGATCCGCAGGAATTATATTTATTTCAGCTATAAAAATATTATACGTCGTTTCACGAAACCTTAAAAATTTCGAATGCCTCTATAGAATTTACACAATTATTTTTTTTATTATTATTATAAATCAACACGTGTTTGACATTTTACAACTGTTGCCTCACGTTTGTATTTTATTGAAATAGCAACAGCTATGGCGCAATAACTGGGTAGTATAATGGCAAAATTCGAATTGCACTTAAAGGCGTCGTGTATATGCAATTGTGCTACTCGAACGTGTCGAAAGATCATTTCCACAGCAGAACGGTGGTCGCTTTTTATCGCAATCGAAAATGTATTGAAAACATTTTATTCAATAGTGTTTTTTATATATTATTGCTAAACGTGTTTTTTTTTTTATTTTTAGTAAATTTAAATCTTTTAATCACATTTCCAAAGACTAAGACGTGTTGGTACACGAAAACGTTTATACACATAACTGTAATATACTTAAATACACTTCATTCTATTGATATTTTTCATTTGAATACTAACACCAGCCAACCAAACTTGTTTACACGATGTTAAGTGTGCTAGTTGGGTATTAGTATTTCTAAAAGAATACATAATGTTTATAAATTATTTCATGTATTTTTAAAATTTTAATAATATTTTTAGGTTTTTTTATACTCAAACGTTTAATTTACGATATGCGCCTGATTAATATTCAATTTTTATTTTTATTATTATTGAGATATGGTATAATAATAATAATATTTGGCACATCGAATACTTGCAGTCGTATAAATAACATAAATTATTAATTCTATTTGAAATATTTACAGTAATAACTATAATTATGATAGATCAAACTACAAGTATGTTGTACAAGTATGTTGTGTTATTATATGATATAGGTCAAGACGTACCTTTGAATTAGCTGTTACATTGACCTTTTCTTTCGCGCGTGACAAATTTATTTTTAATTTACTAAAAATAAGTGATTTTTCGTAAAGTAAAAATTGAAAAGTACCGTCGGAATTTCACCCCGAGTTTTGTTTTGTTTTCGTGTACCTACCATTTATAATATCTAAAACGATAACTGACATTGGATTTCTAATTCAGATAAAGTTCCACCGTTAGTTCATGAAATATCACAGAGTTTTCCTCAATAACAATCTGTGACATAAATAATTATTACACGTTTAACATCACAATAATTAATAATACTGTTATTTGCTGTGTTATTTCAGCATATTTGGCTCGCATATTAAAAAGTTTACAAAATAATTATGCTGCGGATCGTAAATTCTAATTGTTATTTCCTTGTGTGTTTACATCGATTACATCTAAATAGGAATTTATTACAAAAGATGAAAGACCTACGTGTTTATAACAAATAGTTATTCGTGTGTGTTTTCATTAACAATGCTTACTCAATAGGAAAAAATATCAATTGTTTTCTTTGGCTACTGCGTGAAAAAGAAGACGTGCAAAATTAAGCCTTTATAACGAACGTTATTACGAATGGATAATAAATACTAAGTCGGGACGTCGCGAATTTACTACAGTAGAAAAAAAATATTAGCTATTATCAAGGTATGAAAATTAAAATTTTAGATATTTATTAGAGGTTTATTTTAAAATTGATATCAAATTTTTGTTCAGAGTTGTATAAAACTAAAAAACAACCCCTTAAAACCCTCTTACCATATTTTATCGGCTCCTAACTTTGAATTTAAGGGATTGAATAAGGTTTAATATCATTTTTAAAATCAGCTCTCCTTAATCTATGTCAAAAATATTCAAAATATTATTTTTACAAAATTGAAATAAATACCTCCCTCCCCCTCCCCCATCTAACTCTCTAAATAATGGGTTAATTTTAAAAAAAAAGGTAAATTTGGATTTAGTGACCTTTTAAACATATAATGTGACCTATCACACAGTTTTCTAACCAAAAATGTATACGGTATTAATTTCGACGCGCTAAACATGCATTCTGGACCACTGTGCGTCGATGTTTTCGTCGTGTTGGTCAAACGATTCACTTTTAGTCGATAAAGATGTTTCTAAAATTAGATTTTTAATAACACTATTAAAAGTATACAACACATCTACCGGTACACTATAATACGTCCATTTATAATTTATCTAATTATTTTGACACGCGGCATTTTTAGGGACTAGTATTGAAAGTTTTTGAGAGCCGAAAAATTCACGTTGAACGATAGAAAACGGAATAAGCAAAATGCACTTATATGTACATCTATAAATGTCTATTCGATTTTCGGACGCATCGACTAGTGAAGAATTGTTTTAAATTTTAAACGAATTAAAAAAGCACTACTGCGATCTATGTTTTTCAAACATTAATTAGGATGTTTGCAAAAACCGGTGTTAGTGTGTTACAGTTTATAAATATTTTAAACTCATAGAGCAACATGGATACACGTTTATAATACGAGATCGTAACATTCCTGAGAATAGTCACGTTCCGCGAGAATTTTTGCCAGTTTAATTATTTCGAATGATCAACAACGTGCCTGGGATACGTTTAATTTAATAAATTGTTTTATTTTCGATGTCGAAACATCAAATTTTTTTCTTCGTTGCGTAATTAGAAACAATACACACACAACTGTTCGTGGTAGAGACGTATGCGCAATTTACTATGATTTTACAATGGTATTATTATTATTAATTTTTTTAGTAATTTACATTATCACGTTATGGAGAGAATATAATTTTCAAAAGATTTTTACTTATTTTTCACTATTTACAAACGCTTGACATATTTTACTTTTTTTAGTTTTCTTTCGAAAAATGACGTTAAAATATTATTTTACAGCTTGAAAATGTATAACATGCATTACTCTGTTTTTAGAAAACTATGAAAATTTGCAATTTTTTGTAGTTAAAAATGCATAAAAATTTCAATTTGAATACTTAAGACTTGAAAATATAATGCGAGATTTTAAATAAGCTTCTCTTTGTAGTGAACAAAACAAAAATTAACATCTATTGTATACTTGGATATTATGTATTTGATTAATGCTGTATAATTTTTTAAATATTTCAATGAGATTTGTGTCATTTATGGGCACTGGAAATTGTTGGGTTTTCTTTATTATATAATTTAATAATTTTTAATTTTTGATTTTAAAACTAGAAAATTTAATATGAAATTCCTAATAAGTTTATTTTCAAAACATCGGAAATACATTTGCATAGTTTTTTTTTATTTTGTGAGTGTTTTGAATATTTTAATTCCAATACGATTCTACAAAAACAGGACAAGAACAATTTAACAACCGACTTTGGTTTCAAATTTAAAAGACCAACTCATCATTATCAATACCTCAACCTACTCCAGTATCCGGCCCTAGTACCCTTGCTTTAACGAGTATATTGTTAAGCATATATATATATATATATAACTATTAAATTCGACTTACCTTGCTCAAGTCTTTCGAATACCAACGTTCCTTGAAACCGACGAGTGGATCAGGAAGAGATAATCTAAAGTTCCACATGCCATCTAACGACTTAACTTCGCGAGACTCCGACTCTCGGGGATACAAGATGCCCGCGGCACTGGCATATGTTACAAAATGTGCAATGCAAATAACCAAACTTGTACACCGCATAGTTTTCATATTGTGAAGATTCTAAAAAAAAAAAAAATAAATAAAATAATTATTATAAAACAATATACAATATACGTGATCAGTGAGTGTATTCCACGCTTCACTCGGAATCTAGATTATAATATTAACGTTGGAAAATATTACTAAAAAAATACAATTCCTGGAAAATTTTTAAAAAATACACGTGTGTGTGTACAGACAACAGTGATGAATGACAGAATCATATACAAATAAAATTATGACCAAAATCGATAAACTGGTTTTTATTAATATCGGATAGTTCTTTCGCGTTTTTATAATAATCGTCCCGCCGTAATTTATATTATTGAAACTGGTTTAAAGAGTGTAACAAATATATATTTCTTTTTTTCTTTTTTTTCTTTTTTTTTACCAACCGGAGAAAGAGAAGAAAAATGTTACGTCTTCTGGAAGGAAATACGCACAGGAAACATGACTAGTATCGCTGAACGTTGTGGGATAATTAAAAAATTATGTCGATATGCTCATCTCATACCTAATATGATTTTCCCCTTCCAACACGTGTCGGCCATCTACTGAGAATAAAGCCGACTGCCGACAAATTTACAAAGAAATCCGGTGTCCTATGCGCTTTGTGCAGGTTTATGATAAATATTTGTACTCGATGAATTTCACACGATTATCATCGCAGCGTGAACTTTCTAAAATCACAATAGTCAATTTTTCAACGCGTATAATAATTTTCTAGTTTTGAATTTAATAGTCCGGACTAAGCACTTATATGAATACACCGACAAGATGACATTTCTAAGTATCGTCTTTTGAATAATTATAATTTATATTAATAAATTGCTTGATTATTATATAAGCTTCAAACTATTAAACGTATTAGTTTAAACATTTCCGATTTGAATTGCCAAGTATAATACAAACATAGCTAAAAAGTTAATTGTGCATCACAATTCGAAAAAAAAATAAAAGTAAAAATATTACATGTATTAATCCTTAAATCGAAACGATAAATCATATTAAGCACCTATTATTTAATTCAATCGTACAAAATAATAGATTATATACTCGTAAATTATATTTTATTCGATTTCACTTTCTCTTTCGATGTAGCATTGTCGTTAAATCATAGATAACATTATTTCCGATAGGTGGGGTCAGGTTTTCAAAACGAAAACGGTTTTTAAATTTTTATTATTACCACTAGTATAATATTGTGTTATGTTGGTACATCTAAAAAATTAAAAACTGAACTTTTAACTATAAAATCGATTACTTTTAAATATTTCATTGTTAACGTGACACGTACACTCACTTATGTGTGTACGATAGACAGCATAAGCCATAAGGACTAATATTAAATAAGTGACTTTTGTACAAAACGAGATTATTGGTTACAATGTATAAATCTTGTGTTTACAAGACGTGTTAACATGCATTTCCTAGTAATTTCATTTTAAAACAGTGTTCAAATATAACGCTTGTGCAACAATTATTACTGAATTGATTTTATACCAACTCGATATTATTACCGAAACAGTTAAAAAAAAAACTGTCCGTTAAACGTGTGTGGGGCGGCGGGTCTTCGAAACGTTTGAAATGAGTATATTGTTATTGTATGTACTGAATATGCTTACGATATCTTTGCGAAACCAGCATACCTACCGGTCAAGCAGCTAATAAATATTTATACAGGTACCACACATCATAAACATGTTCAAAATTTAAGGAAAAAAAAAAAAATGTTTCATGTTGTATTCATGAATGGAATAATATCGGGGCACTGCAATTTTCGAATTCAAACTTGGTCCAACGTCCTACATTTCGCGGATAGTAATAAAATGCTCGCTTCGGCCGCCGCCCGGGCCGGTACATTTAACAATGATTCAAATTGTTAATGTAAACAATCTGCAATAATAGACTCGTGTGCGTTTATGATTAAAGGAGCAATGTTACTTGTAAAAATAAAAACACAAATGGTACGATAATAGTCGACATCTGACCTGAAAACAACAAATCAGTGATAAAATTCTACACAATATATATTGAAATGTTAATGAGCTTATCAGTAAGGGTATTCAGTCCAGATGTTATATCTTTTTTTCATCATACAACAGCTTTATATATCACACTAAACGGCGGAGTTCGTTGTCATTGATTAACACGACCGTACAATTTAACAATGGTTCGTAACGTAATATTAATAGGTATATCTCTTCTTCTACGAATAAAAGAAAGAAATAACTAATTGTTTACAGAAAAAAAAACCGTTAGCATCATAACATAAAAAAAAAAACAAAACTAAAATATGTATTTTAACTAAATTATACGTTTTTTTTTTTTTCAAATGGGTTGGTAAACGATTGTACTCTTTTGTACCGACGTGTTTTATGCACACCACCGATATTTCTACTCTGAATCTCGTATTATAGTATTTAAAGTGAGAAAAATATTTGATCTAACTATAAAAAATATATTCAACACGACAGATAGCCTATTCCATAAAATTCGTATAAATCAACAATTATTTTAGAGCAATTAGAAGACGCGCTGAATAAAATATACATATTTTAAAATCATATTTTGATTCATTCAATTAATATTATATATATTATAGTTTATTATAAGTTTTTAAATCTTTAATTAGTATAATATATTGAAAAATATGTATATTGTAATCTCGCATGATTTATTACGAGCCTAAAGTAACAATTAATTATTATATTACTTTAGATTAACTAAATTTAATGCGCATTTATCACAATTCAAAATTGATAAATAAAAAATAGAATAATATTTTAAATCGTACATTAGTAACTAATAAAACCTGTACCACGAAGTGATAAAATAAAAATAAATTAAACGTAATTTAAATAATGAGTTTTATTTTTATATGAAATAAATATGTAGAATATTTAGTAATTTTCATTACATAATTATTCATAACACTCTCGAAAATTCTTTAAAAATTATACTTCAATTTTAACTAGACGAAAAAAACTACACTTTCCAAAAAATACAACTTCATTTTTACTCATAATTTATAGCACAATTGCTATTATTGATTAACGTGAAAATGATTAAAACAATTAAGGTTTACCGACTAGACTAATAAATAATGTTATATTCATAATGTTTTTAATGTTACCTTTAAGAAGATCATATAGAAGTCGCCAAAAACATTTATCCGGTGAAGATCAAAACTTGAATGCAAATGTCATAGGTAGGACGTATGTATTTAACTGAAATTGAAATAAAATTTTAAAAAAATAAAACGTTCACTATAAATAATTGTATTGAAATAAATTAATACAAAAACTATAAAAATTATAAAACTTTAAAATAATATAACTATAAATTGTTTGATAAACTCGAGACGAGTGTGTTTTAAATACGAATGTCGTCCACACACTGCCATCAGTAACCAACAAACCGTCAGGTTTTAGCCGGCAGGATTTATCATGAAAGTGGGTTGCATTATACGAACTGTTGAACGTGCGCACGCGCCAATAAACTTTATCGTTTACACAACACCGTTGAAGAATTTTTCAAAATGTTATCAATTGATAATTATTTATATTTTACTAGATAGTTTACATGTTTTAAACGTTTACGTTTTTCTTTGTTGTTTTACAATATCAATGTACTTGTAAAATTATTAAATAATTTTATGGAAATTAACAATCTCTTAGTGTATTGGGCACTTCTATCTCAATACAAAGCAATAGCTATTGGACAAAAGTGATAAATTATTATTTTTAAATTTAACGGGACGAAATTATCACACATGGGAAAATGATACGTACAATTTGCTCCAAAACTAGAACAATTTAAAAATAAAATTACCAATCATTAAATAGATCTAATTCATATGACCACATTTTTAAATCATTTTACCACTCTGGAAAATATAAAACTGGACAAAAAAATAGGAAACTATTTGCTCCGTTTGACTAAAACGAATAATAATAATGAAAAATCTTGATAATTTCATACTTAAATATTTTATAGTTAAATTGATTTAACAACGGAGGAGATTTTTTTTTCGTGATCAGACTAACAATAGTTTTTAAATCAATACTAAAAAAAACTATTGAAGTGTGGGAAATTTGATCGTAGACACAAACAATACTCGAGAGATTTTATTTAGAAATTTTCTGATGATACCTAACAAAAAGTAAAAAAATTTAAGTCGAGTATTTTTTTTCTTTTTATGTATACAAACTAGTAAAGTTTTGTTTTATATCTTGAAAATGAAATCTAAAGCAACCATAAGTCATTTTAACTTGTGCTAAAAAATTTATATATTTAACTCGATCTAATTTTTTTTATTAAAAATAGATTGAAAATAGTATGAAAAATATACGTAATTCTCCCAAGTTAAACTCGACAAATCAATTGATTTTTAAATAATATATTTTTCTCTGAGTAAACACTTTGACTTCGTGTAGTATCTCATTAGATTATAAATCGAACCCAGAAGACATTCAATTATCAATACGACTTACACAACAAATGGCAAACACTTAGACCACGAATCTATTATACCGGATTTTTAATACTACCTACGCCAACACTCCCACAAAAACATATTAAAAACAATTATATTATTTAGCTAAATATTAAAACAAAAATATTACAATACGATAATAATTATCTGAAACGTACACCCACATTTCCATATGTGTTGTACCATACATATTTTTATGAAATACATTATTACACAGGTAGGTTAGGTACCTATTAGTAGTTATTGAAAATACTTTTTTTATTTATACATGTAGTAAACGGTTAAAAACATGTTCGTTATAATATTATGATGAGACATTACTGTGAATATTATTCTATAAAAAACGTTTTGGATCAGATCAATTTAAGGTACCCATTGACCATGTTTGTTAAATATTTTTTTTGAAATTATTGTTTTATATTTAATACTCATTAAATATATATCAAAACGTAATTAATATTTTGAAAATTTTGAATGAAAGTGCTCTTAAAACATTAACATGTATTTTATCTTTCTATATTTATTACAGTTAAAGTATGAGTCACAAATTAAAAGTATGTATGTATGCAATAATACCTTTATAATACAAGTCATTATATCAATAATAATATATTTTTTCATAAACCATATACAGTGACTAAAAACGTATTTGTGCTTATATTAGTTTAGCTGTTTAATATTTATAGCTGTATAATATCTATTTTAAAACCATAAATATTTGTCAAAACCGAGTGTTTTAATTATTGTATGTAATGACATTAATGCAACATAATATTTTAAATTAGTTTGTGCCTAATCATTGAACTGTAATGTTAGAAATTTCTAAATAAAGAAACATGTAAAGAATTACATGAAATATATTAAAAACATAAAACACTTATATTTACACTAAAAATACCTACAGTAATAATTAATTTATATAAAATATAATACACATGTGTGTGTGTGTGTGTAAAGTATGTTAGTAATTCAACCCTTAATGACACGTTAGTATCGTACATATCGAACATTAAATAAGGTTAATAAGATGGTTTTTTCTTTTTAATGCGTAAAATATTCACACAAAGAATAAAATATAATGTGACATTTTATCGACACGAATATATAGCCGACGTCTGAACGATGATTAATCGGCCATTAATATCGAGTTCATTAGCCGAACGATGGTAATTTTTGCATGAAAACAAAGAAATACTAAGTAAGATAGCCAAAGAGGTCAATTGGTCGTCACATTGATATTTTTTCTGCTACTTTTTCCTGTACGCTACTAATCATGGTTGGGTATAATAAATATATATATATACAGGGCCATTACAAACTACCGTTGTGTCAACAATGCACCGAGTAATGGTACCAACCCGCCATCAAGTCTAGAAACTTTCCCCCTTTGTGTCAATCCTTCACGATGTCCTTAAAAGGATCAACAGAACTATTTGCAGTCTGCTTTAGTATATTATATTCAGCGTATACTTTTTCTGGTGAAATAAACTCATTATGGAGGGAAGTAATAAAATTATAATAAAACTTTCTTTTGTTTCTTAACATATTCTTTGTGACATTGTCTCTTACTACCTACTTAGTATTCACTGTTTCACCAGAGATTCATAACGCACAAGACACGCGTTAATCAAATTAACGTTCGCTATTTATATTTTCTTTTACCCATATTTATATTTATCGAAATTCAAATGAGCTATAGTTAATTTGCATGACGATCAAACAGTGACTATGGCTTCGTAAAATATAATTAAAGGTATAATTACATAATAAAATACCTATATATGATTATGATTCGTCTGAGTAATTATTTTACAAAATGATACAGAAAATAATGTAAAATAATCATTATTATTTTAAATGTATTATTATTATTAATTGTTTTGATAATCTAACTAAATACTTTATTAAAAGATAATGTTTACATTAGAGTACCTAATACAAACATAATTTGTATTTTGTATTAATTACAAAATGTGTTGTGTATTTTAATTTATTTTAATTTTAAATCCAGCGAAAATTCTTCACACATATGGCTATTTGGGTGAGGTATATTAAATATATTTATCCATCTATGATTCGGTGATTTATTTATGAGTATTAAAACAATGCCAAAATCGTATCAAGTGATTTTTTTTTTGCATTCGGAATTAATGAAAAATAAAATTATTCTAAGAGCAAAAATTGTATTTTTATTTATATATAAAAATTGTAATTTTCGATGGCTAATATTTACCCGTACCTATTATTCATATTGAATTAAAAATTGAGTATCGTTGCGTGTTATTTTAAGTAAAGCCGTTAGTTTATCATTTTTATTTTGCTTAAACTAAAACGTTTAGAACTAAGGATAATAATTTATTACTCTTACCTTAAGTATAGCTGTTTTCTTTTTTTTAGATAATTGACTAATTTTGATGTAAACAACCAATCTAACTTGTTATTAGAAAAAAATGTAAGGAGATTTTCTGATTTTCTTATAATAATCTAAAACACAAATGAAAATCATTCACATAATGTAATACAGGATGCTATATAATTATGCTTTATCATTATATCTATAACTAAATGAGTAAAAGATACACGAATAATAATTATAGAGCACAATTAGAAACGATTTTACATACATCGGAGTATTGATTATTAATTACAAGTCGTTTAAAGAAATCTTTGGAGACCAGAGTGACCGACAGGTATTTTGAATCGTTAGACATCCAGTCGTCGGTGAACTTCCTCCCCTTAGGGGTTTAGTTGTTCTACATCCATAACATTAGTATAGATACCTACTCCGTAAAAAAAGAGTGAAATTTACTATATTGATATTCAAGTAGAATATCGGAAGAAATTATTCTTTCAGTCGGATGTATCTAGGTAGACTTAATTAATAATGGTGTTGCATAACTGACATACTTACTTTTAACGTGTATCAATTGAACCTTATGGATGATCTGTTTATTCTATGGCAACTAAAATTGGACATTTCCGGTGTATCTTGTTTAGCTTTTTGCAGTCGTTAGCAGATATTATTATATGCGTTGAGTTATTCGTCTTTTCTACAACGAAGTGTTAAAAATAAAAATAACAAAATTAATTTTGAAAATGTTATTATATTATTTCATAGATAGGTTTATAATACACACATATTTATTATGCCTTATGTAAGTGATTAATGTAAATAATTAATGTTAAAAAATAAACTATTTTTTTTTTAATTATAATTTATAGATGTAGGCGTCCAACAAAAATTATCTTGACTGATTTTATTACTTTTAATCGAAGTAGATACAATGCAGAAATGTTTTAAATCATTCGGTCTTTTTTTACATGCGTAATATATTTTAATATAACAAATTAAGTTTTCGATCATTTTAATATTTGTTAAATTAAATACTTTTCAGTTATATTTAAAATTAATTTAGTTTTTAACATTATTTATGGTATATTGTAGTGAAAATAAGGCATTATAATAAAAGACACAACTAATTAGAGAGATAATTTATTGTTTATTGACAGTACAGCCAATAGGAGTATTAAATATTTTAATATAATTATAAATGTTTATTTATTTATAAATATTAATTATTAATAATTAAACATTTTTGACGAAACTTTTCTTCTAGCAAAGTAGGTAAACATTATCGTGTAAAACAAGTTTATTTTTTTCATTTAAAACAAGTAGACGATTTGTACGATTCAAAAATAAGAATATTATATTAATGGTGGACTAAAACACCAAAAAGCAAAAAATATTTCCGATGGCTCATGCCTGATTTTTTTTCTAAAAGATATATAAATTTAGTTCAAGATTTCTCGTTAAAAATTCACGTTTTTAAATTACAATTAATATATTTGGTTAATCTCGAAAAACTATTATTGTGGAATTTAAGTAATGTCATACATAAGAGCCTACCTTATAAAAGATCAAAATTGTCATGTTTTGCAATAACGCATGTCATTAGTCATATCATATACCAAATACCTATATATCTAGTGTCATCGGATCATACATACCCGACATTTAATTATGTAGTCTAGACAGTCGATGCGGGTCAATTATTAATATACGTTGATCGTGTTAACTACACATAAAAAAACAAATAAGTGTAAAAACTTTTTTTTTATGTTCACCCGTATTAAAACACTGTTAAATTACATATAATAGAGTTTTTACAAAACTAAAAATACTAAAGTTATAAAACAAAATACTCAATACGTCTGGGGGAAACAAATGATTTGCAGATAATAAATATTATAAAAGTAGACCCTACGACAATATGTGATAAATATATAGTTTCAAAAGAATAATTAAATATTTAATTAAGTAGATAAGCAGGTAAACAGGTACTTAACCACTGACCCAATTGAACAAATTATTCTAATTTCATCAAAAGAAATGAAAACAATTGTAGTATAAAGTTAATCATTAAGGATATTTTCCTGCAAAGAAAATTAAAAATTAAATTTTCATTATCATCTGAGTATAGTTTCTATTTAAAATGTCATTGAATGAAATCTATGACGCAAATTTACCATATTCATCGAAAAAAGTATTGTACAACAATTCATTCCTCGCTTCGTTCAGAATCTAAAAATATGATATGATGCATGATCTAATGTTAACTATCTTAATCTGTGGATGACAAGTACGATCTTGTTAGATAATGCACGATGATTAGAGTTAGGATTTTTATGCAACAAAAAAAGCAATGGAAAAAACATATTATTTTTAAAAGTATGCAAAATATATACATATATATTTAATATGTATAATATGGCACTTTCACTTTAAAAATGTTATTTATTTTTTAATATAAAATGAAAATTATTGTATTTCATAATTCCAAGTTCAACTGTACGTAAATTATAAAATACCCACAAAAGTTGTAGCATTGATTGATCAATGGTTGTACTAATTTTCAATAACAACTATTGAAGACATGTCTATTTGAATATTTTTTTTTACTATTTTATTCAGAACTTTCTTTAAAATGACATTATACTCGTATAGCAATTAAAAATATCATTACATAACAATAATAAATCTAGTAATATTAATTTAAATATTGATGAGGAAGACATATTATTCATAACAATAATAAACAAAGTCGATCGATTTAATTACAGAGTAAAATTATTAATTAAATAAGAATGAATAATATGATTGTGCTCAAGGGACATTTATTGTTGGTGCGATCATTATTAGTTATTACCAATGATCTTATTCAAGGAAAAGGAGAAGAGAGAACTAATTGGGTTAATTATTGACTCGAGGTTATTAAAAAAATTTATGATTGATATATTTTAACTTTCTAGAGTGGAAGCAGTAAATTATTTGTTTAATATTCATTTTTTTTTTTCGTTATAAAGGTATACTTAATGTTTGGATCAGTCTTAGTATTTTCAGGCAGAGTTCTATTTTTACCGATGACCGCAAGTTTAATGGGCTTAAATTTTGATGGATGGAATATCTACCATTATATCTTTTGTGTAGTGCACATGTGGCTAGAGGATCGTGTGATTTGGAACAAGACACTGATGATCTTTACTGTACTGAATACGCGGTCGGTGGAATAACGAAGGATATATGAGAATATACGAGGCATGCCTAGATCTATTTTCTTTCTTTAGAGTTAAATACACTGTCTTAGAATATTAATAAAAATCAACTTAAGGTAAAATGTAGGTATAAGTTGTATATGTATTGTATTGCTATTGTATAATCCAAATCGATTTTTTTCCCGTCATTTGTATGCATATTTTATAATTTTTTTTTTTTTTTGATTATTATTATTCGAAAGTAAATTTAAAATAAAAACCAAAAGTTATTAAGTTGCGTTTTTATGTTTCAATTGTTTCAAAATAAATGATATTAAAGTAATAACATTATAAATACCAAACGTAAAATGTCTTTTCTTTTCCTATAAAATTCTTGTCGATACTTCGAAAGTGATTGCATGTGCCACAAAAATATATAAATATATAATCAATAACCATATATACTCAATGTTAATATATTAATATATTTTACTGCGTATTATGGTGGCTTGATGCTTCTAAAGCCAGCCGTTCTGTATTTTAATCATTGGTGAGCAACCAAACGATTTGTATACTGTCACTATAAATCTTAAACCGTAACATCATAGTTATAATAACATATTATGGACCGAGGGGACGAGCTTATTTATCGTTATAGTGTCAGCCAATATAATTAAATTAGAAAGTTATGGAAGCCCTCTAAATGGTTACACACGAAGTAGAAAAACAACAATAAAATGCTTAATGTTACGCCCAAAATATAATTGTTCGGTTTAATATTTTAATACTAATATCCAGATTATACTTGAAAAACAATTTAATTTTAAACTTACCCCTCACCACTACTCGTTGCCTTCAATGGCCTCTAAAATTTGCCCAAGTCTCAGTGATATCTACAAGTGTTATACAAAAACAATGTATAAGTAATTGAGTATTTTAATTTTCAATTGCACCTTTACTTTAAATTGCTCAACAATATATTTCTATAGTACGCACGTATCCGAGATTTTGCGATATCTTTTAAGGAGACAAAACCAGTTCACCGTTTACACGACTACAATATACTGTCCGTGTCGTTATTTTTCTTGCTACTGAAGTTATGGTTTATTTTTATTTTATTAATGAGATATAAACGTTTAATTACTATATCTTGACCATTATATTATATTTTATTATTTTCCACGAATTACTATAAAGAGAAATACAAAACATCTAAGAACAGGTCGTTCAGAGGCATGCTCGATTGAAGTTCATACTCCCCCTTAATATATAATAGTTTTTTTTTAACTTGTGATTTATGATCTATTTAGATCAACAAATAATTCTTGCGCCTGAACGTTATAATTTAATTTTGGTAAAATGGTATGAATTAAGAAACAAATTAATATTATCAAAAAAATGAAAGAAAACAATTTGTATTTTGTAAGAATAATTCAATTTTACAATTTTATTCTAAAAAATGTAATTTCATAATAATTATAGTTCAGACTTCAATGCATTAACAAAATAATTATTCAAAAAATGCTTTTAAATGCAAAACAATTCAAAATACATAGTGAAATTTGACTTTTTCTTTTAATTCAATGATTTTAGAACGAATATTGTGCTTGAAAAGCATTGTTTTAGTACTCTAACTGAGAAATTCAATTTGCATTTAAATCCACTATCTATGGTGATGACTTATTTGTCAACCGAATTATTTATACAAAAATATTTATCAACTTCAGCGTTGATTGTTTGTAATAAAAGAAAATAAAAAACTAGATTATTTATCCTACAATTATTGCATTATTAATATTAATCATTATAATATGTTTAACATAAAACAGATAAATTGAATTTGTCAGACATAAAACCAACTACTGCGCGCGCGAGCAACGGTGAACGAATTGACAAAATATTTCGGACGACGCGCGACGATTCGAACGAAGACCAACGCGGTAAAGTGTGATTATAAAAAAAATAGAGTAAAAGACAACGATTTTCGTCCCAAACGATTTGATGAGTGGCGTATTACGGGTGGATATACGTTGGCAAACATAAATAACGAATGAACAGCGGGCATCATATTTCCGAATGTTTAATATATTATACCAATATTCAATATTATAATAAAGCGTAGCGTTTTCAATGATTTTGTTCTGTATTTCTGTAATATATAACATTATTATACCTATCGGTAAAAAAAAAGAAGGCCAAGGGGTGGGATCCCCCACACACCCCCCCCCGTAATACGCCACTGTATGTATATGAGTTTCGGAAAAAAAAAACGGAAAAACGTTCAAGTAAAACCTACGGTAATACGATAATTTTACGATTCGTTCGATCAATATTATGATTTCCACTTACCTGGAATATTTGTTGCCGGCTGGCGAGAAAAAACATTTCGATCCTTTGACGACGGCGATTCGTCGCGCGGCCGATAAAGATACGCCACCGTCGATCTCGCGGTTTTGACGTCGTTCCGCGTTTCGACGACATCGGGCGGTGCGTTTGTATATCTATACGTCCAACATTACAACAGATTATTTTATCAACACTACGTAATTCCGAGAAAATCGGTACTTACGAGTTACGAGACGAGATTGGCGAAAAATTCGTACCGTGTTTATTAGGTATTTCCACATTTTTCTCGCGTATTTCATAGTGATGACTGATGACCGATGAGTGATGGTGTTCAAATGTATCGTTCTCACACTGCGGTCTCGGAAGATACCGCCGCGGTTTATGCGGTATCGAAAAATGTCCGAGCTCTTTGCCATTCCTCTTTATCACCGGACGGATCGTTTGCGCCGAGCGTTTTGAGGTTATGTTGATAATATTGTTATTGCACTTCATACTGCAACCAGCACGGGGCAGTACTATAAAATTCTAACGCATTGCAGTACACATCTTAGGTTTAATTTTATTTCTTCTGCATACATTACCCACCTAAATTGCATTTAAATCCATCAATATACTCGAGAATCATTCGTTTTGTTACTATAATAGTTTTAACCGATACTCCGTTCGTCATGAATACTTTTATAAGATCGTTGGGTCATTCCCTGAAAATCTCCAACATGGTTGCGATCAATTTCACTAGAAACATATCGACGACACCCATGGCCCGATCACTGCTGCGATCGACTTTAAAAACACGAACACTTAGACCCTTCAACGTACGGCTCGCACACTCCTCAGGTCAGTATTTCAGACGAATCGATACGCAATGTACCTACCGGATAGGTGGTGTTTTTAACGGTATTGTGTGTTAATATATTCGTTGGATGTTTCTAGTTGAAAAAGAACTACAACAGTTCTTGGACAATGAAATTAAAACCGAAGAGCAAACGTCAGACAAGACCCATTTACCCAAGACGTTTGAAGGATTCAAAGTGTGTCCCGATGGAGCAGAAGTAGAACTAGTGAAGGAATCATCGAATGAAACGTAATATAATGTGTTTAAATATACATAGTTATCGTTTTTGATTACTGGCTTATAATTAAACCTCTGCTACATAATATGTACAACCGTTTGTATTATTATTTAGGTAGTTCTATTTTACACGAATAGTTTTACAAAATGTTTAAATTATATTTTGAGATGATAATAACAATATTTCATTATAGAAATCAATATATATCCATTATTTTTCAAATTTAGAACACTTATCTTACCAATTTAAATATTTTTATTTGTTTTCAAAGGAATTTTTAATTTTTGCTTACCAATTACAGTAATATGTATTATTTAAAACTTAAGTGTGAGAAATTTAGAAATACTTAATCAGTTATTAATTATTATGGAAGTACTTGATAGTATTAGTACATTTAATATGACCCGGTGTATACATTATAATTGTGGAGATTAATGAGAGCATAATAGTTTAAGAGAGCATAATGAACGAATGATTGTACAGTCCCTTGGTTTAACCTCGTACAATTTTTTTAAATTTATTTTGTTATTATTAACTTTAAATAAACAATTTTGTATTTAAATTTTAGAATTACTATTAAATTCAACATCAATCATTCAGTATCTGAAGAAGAAACCGAAGGAGGAGACAAAGTTATATTAAGGTCTAAACCTGACTTTGAAATCGATGTCACTCGAGGGGATGTTATTCTTGGTTTTAATTGTTCATTTGCCAACAACTTTGATAATGTCGATGTAGAAGAATCAAACGGTAATGTTAGAATATAATTATTTCTCTACAAAATTCTACAATTTATTATTTTTCAGCAGAAGATGTATTTCATATTGATGAAGTAACTATTTATGAAAACAAATATTCAGACAACAAATATGCGTTGGCTGGAGATACATTAGATACTGTAAGTTCAATAGTATTGAGTTAATATATTACTTTAAAAGTATATTTTGTCCTTTAAATTTTGCTCAGTAAATATAAATTAACTTTAATGTTATGATAAAATACTTAGTTGGAAGTTAGCAAAGAATCTATTGTTTTAAATAAATATTATGTGTTATATATTAATTGAAAATTATAGATCTTTCACAGGAATTAAGAACCTTTTCATAGATAAGATCCATTTTTTAAACAAGTACCATAACTATAATCAATTGACCCATAGGTTTTAAAGTTCTATAAATTCACCTGGATATTTTCCATCTCTATTATACTTTTACTAATTATAATTTTTTTAATATTATTTCACAAAGTGACTACTTACTACCTAAAGTGAAGTTTACAAAATGGTTGTCTAGAATGAAAAATGTATTTTCTCTTCACAATAATTTTTATGTTTTATTAATTTATTCAAGTTTTAAAATTTCAAGTGTTATTAAAGACTTGTGGTTTTGCCATACGTTTTTAGTGCTAATGAATATAGTACTGGTGAAAAACTTATTGAGCATTTCACTGTCCTCCATAAAACATTTAAATATATATTCCAACGTTATTTATTAGTTAGATAATTATGTATATTAAAATAATATTATTAATTTATAAATAATTCATGTAATCACACGACTAGCTTAGATAAACCTTATATAACCAAAATAAGATAGTATATGATTTTACCCGAGTGCTAAATTTATCATCGACATTTTGCATTACCATAATCCTTGGATGTTTACTTTGCAATGAATGTAAAGATAATTGTTTTTAATGTCTTATTCATTTTTTTTTTTTTTTTTTTACAGGATCTGTATGATTTATTATTAACGTTCCTCGCAGAAAAAGGTATAACCAACACATTTGTCGAAAACCTTTCAGATATGAGTACGCAGTATGAACAAAAAGTATATATCAAATTTTTAAACGACTTGAGAAAATTCTTTTAATGTAGAATTTCAAATTAAATTTAAGCTCTTATTTTGTACCTATATTATTTTAGTCTCGTGTAATTGAAAATAAACTCTTAGTTATTCAAAGTATTAGTCCTTTATTCTTTTATGGATTCCTAAAAATGCCGAAAATAAATTTGATATGGTATTATATTATTGTTTCTCTATCAAACTCGAGTATAGTACTCATGTAACACTATGAATAGATAAGAAATTTGACAGCAATCAAGAGGTAAAGTTAATTTTTTTAATTTTCCTAGGCATTTCGTTCGATTTATAAAAATAATTAAAAATATTAATTTTGTTCTTCTTTGAGCATTCGTATAATACTTGGCTAAAAGATTCTTTTGATCATAGTATACTAAAGGGTTTTATTTTTAAAATTAAATGTGTTAAGTAAGATATTTATTAATGAAACCTAATCAGTAATATAAAATATTTACAAGTGCATTAATTAAGTTATAAATATTCTATGAGTATCGAATAAAGGCTGATTGCATAAAAACCGGTGTATAAATAAAATAGAATTTTAATTAATAGTTTCTCTTACCGTATAAAAATGTCCTATGATGTTTGTGTTCTATGTACACTTGGCCAGATCCCTCCGCAACAAAGGTGTTGTATGAGAAAGTACAGTAAGGTCCGCAGCATTATTGTTTATGTTTCTTGTCTGCGCACATGCCATGAAAGGAGTTGCCTTCCATTGGTTAATTTCAATAGTAATTGTGGAAATATTGTCATATATATGATTTTAGGTAAATACATTTATATTGGTCACCTCATTACATCCACCCTAAACTTTTTTGTGTTGTGCCTCCACAGGACAGCTGGGAGGTCACATGAATGTGAAGAAAAATTTGAATATAATGTTAACGGAGGGTTGTTTTTTATACAAAAAGAAAGAGATATGGGCTGCTTAAGAGTAAAATGAAACACAGTTATTTTACTTTCATTTACATTGATGTTTTTAACGGTTTCATATTGATATTTGTTTGGTGGATTGTAATGGGTGTTACAGTTTTTTTTTTTAATAATTAAATCTGTACCATTTATCATACAATGACTTGTGGATCATCAATTGGCTGCAAAGTTAAAGCAAAAAGAAAACAAAATTACTTTTAATTTCATTATATTGCTCTTTTACTGTTAAGTTATGAAATGTAATTCTAAGTTTTTTTTCTAAAAAAGAATTTTAAATAATAGTATCTCTCACCTAGATGTCCTATGATGTTTGTGATCCATGTAAACTTGGTGCTGGTACATTCGAATAAAAACACTACGACGCGGGAACGATTATTTCACTACTCGCGCGAACCACGATATTACTATGACACGTTTGTTTTTGGCGGACGGTAAAATTCACAAGCCGTTTTGGCGAACGGCGGAGGCGCAGCACCGCGACCGCGACCGAGACGAAAAATACGTTAAACACCGAATATGCCGACGGTACGGTAGTAAATTAAGCGACAAATAATTTGGTTCCACCCACGCGACCGCCGCCGTGAGACGTGCGATTATTCGTCGATAATTACTCCTAACCATCGACTCGAAACGAAATTGTTGAAACCGAGAAACGAGATTATGGCGGTCGGCATAAAACTCTTGAAACACGGACCCGCACGGAGAACCCCAACACATACTCGCGAACCGACGAAGACTGAAAGGAAATCCCCGCGTCGTCCATTAAAACGGTTGAAACGAACAAGCCAATGAGAATAATTCGGGAATCATGGAAAGTAATTGTTTTCGTAACGGTTTTTTCTTAACCGAGAATCGTTACCGCGGTATCCGGAGGTCCGTCCGCTGCGTGCGACCGTGTCGTCGTCGCGCGTCCCGTCACAGCGGCCACGCGGCCACGCTAATATAGCGTCGCATTCCTCATTCGCTCGACCGAGTGGCCGTCGAATTCACTAACACTATACTCGGCGCTCGGGCTAGTATGCACTTTTTGAACGAACACTTTTGTATAATAGTATATGTATATTATTGTAAAAAACATAAATTTTAGGGCTCTCCCTTCAAAACGACGCTGGGGCCCAATTTGGCCCAGTCGCGCCACTGGACGAACAGCGTAAATTTTTACTAGTGTGAACCAAGATACGTATAACATGTAGTCCCATCCGCCGCGGATGTTATTTAAGCTGTGCCAAATCCGCAAAATTACCAACACCATAACGAACGACTTTGCGATTCAGCGCGCGTGATAGGAGACGATCGGATAAATAAACATATGACTATAAGAGTGTGCGTACCTAATATAGGTGACTAGACGACGCGCGTAATGGATTTTATTCGTTCTCGTTATTAATATTACTCGGCGCCGAAATGAAACTCATTTCCGAAAATCGTATTGATGACAACGCGCAATTTATCAGTTCCAACGCGCGTTATAACGACAGTGGTTTAATAATAATATATAATAACAATAAGTTCTTCACAACGCGTCGGTGGGTCGTACTTATTTATTACATCGATATAATACTATAATATATTATCACTAACCTCGGGCCGTCTCGTCGAATCCATTGACGACCAGTTTCATACGGCGGGTCCGAAACATTTCACAACGTATTTCGTGCTGGTACACTCGAATAAAAAAAACACCACGGAACGATTCACTACTCGCGCGCGAACCACGATATTACCATAATTCGATTGTTTTTGGCGGACGGTAAAATTCACAAGCTGTTTTGGCGAACAGCGGCGCACCGCGAACGCGACCGAGACGGAAAATACGATGAACATCGATGGTACGGTAGTATTTTAGCGACGAAATAATTTGGTTGCGCCCACGCGACCGCCGTGAGACGTGCGATTATTCGTCGATAAATACTATTACCATCGCCGCGAAAGGAAATTGTTGAAACCGTGAAACGAGATTCGATGGCGGTCGGCATGAAATTCTCGTACACGGACCCGTTCGGACAAACTCCATACATACGCGCGAACCGACGAAGACTGAAACAAAGGGAAGAAAATCCCAGCCTCCCCGCGTCGGCCGACACGAACAGCCAATGACAAGTTTTCAAGAAAGAATTCATGGAAAGTCAATTTTTTTGTAACGGTCGTGTTCCGAAAACCATTACCGTGGTATCCGGAGTTCCGTCCGCGGCCACACGGCCACGGCGGCGGCGGAACGTTCACACTACACGCGCGGGTGTTATATTCGAAACGGAAAATAGGAGATAGGAGACGATCGGATACATAAACATATGACTATAAGAGTGTGCGTACTGCGTACCTAATAAATGACGACTCGGCGACACGCGTAATGGATTTTATCCGTTCTCGTTATTAATATTACTCGGCGCCGAAATGAAACTCATTTCCGAAAATCGTATTGACGACAACGCGCAATTTATCAGTTCCAACGCGCGTTATAACGACAGTGGTTTAATAATAATATATAATAACAATTAATACTTCACAACGCGTCGGTGGGTCGTACTTATTTATTATATCGATATAAATATATAATATTATCACTAACCTCGGGCCGTCTCGTCGAATCCATTGACGACCAGTTTCATACGGCGGGTCCGAAACATTTCACAACGTATTTCGTGCTGGTACACTCGAATAAAAACACCATGGAACGATTCACTACTCGCGATTCACTACTCGCACGATATTACCATAATTCGATTGTTTTTAGCGGACGGTAAAATTCACAAGCTGTTTTGGCGAACAGCGGCGCACCGCGAACGCGACCGAGACGGAAAATACGATAAACATCGATGGTACGGTAGTATTTTAGCGACAAAATAATTTGGTGGCGCCCACGCGACCGCCGTGAGACGTGCGATTATTCGTCGATAAATACTATTACCATCGCCGCGAAAGGAATTCGTTGAAACCGTGAAAACTGTTTCGTTATAACCGAGACGAGCTTTCTGAACCGCGGTCGACACTAGACTGTTGGTAAGCTACCGCTGAAGGTTCGGGCGTTTCTCGATCGGTCGGGTTGCGTGGGCAACTCGGCTGTCATTGGTCGGGCGGAGCGAGCAGCTCGGCTCTCATTGGCCGTGTCACCCGCCCTGTTATGAACTGATGACTCACTTCTTCCGGTCTCACGCAAACACACCTACGTATATTTATTCGTTTTATTACTATTACTATTGTTACATAATTATGTATTCATAACGAACTATCATTATATCATTATATAATTAAGGACCTATTATATAATTACTGATTTGTTCGATTTTTATACGTTTCTGGTGCAAATATCACGATTAATTTTTCTCCTTAATTTTTATTAATATAGTTAAATATTTTTATTAAAAAAAAAAAACGAAAAAAGTCCCCTTCCTCAACATTTCCCCACTTTAACCATTGGTGACACATACTGCATCCCCGATAAAATAAAAAATAAAAAAAAATGTACTTAGCTAATTTGACATTTCTTAATCTACGGGTACACTAGCGAGTAATAAAAATATATTTATCATTACTTACAATGACGAAGCAAAAAAATATTATAAAATCTCATATTAGATCTAATAACTAACTAAATAACCATCCAAATAAACTTGGCCACTTCCACCATACCTGGCAATCCCTTGAGACGCTTGAAGCATTAGTGGTGTCGCTATCTCTTAAGATAAATTAAACTAATTAAAAAAAAAAACCACAGAAAGAGCCTTCGTCGGGTGGCTTCTATCATCAAATTTTTCATGTCAAACAATGTAACTCTCATCAAATATGCTCATTGTGTCTATAGTCATTTCGTTTTTTACTACTACTTGTTTGCACAGTTAAAACTTTGTTAAATATTCAGAGTTCACTATTTGAGTGCGTGTGTCTGTCAGTTATTGATTACAGATAGTATCTATAATAACATTTCAACAATAAGATCAACGTTTCGGTATTAATTTGCAATCGAGCCATTTTATCGAATGATTAGTTTTATTCTTACCATAGATATGAATTGTATGTAAATTGTAAGTACTACCGTAATCGTTACACTATACTGAATTCTTCAAATCATGTTCTCATATTTTAAAGCATACAACCTGTAAATTAAGCACGTCGACTGTTTAATAAATCTTCGTAGTTAATTATAATAGTGTACCTGAAATTTATTTTTACACTCGTTGAACAGTGTTTTTTAATAGATCAGCTGAAAAACTACCTGTTTCCCCTCCGTATGGACGAAACTGGTGGCTTACGAAAATTATGACTGGCAGGCGAGTTCATTAAAGTTGAAGGTTGGAGACTACTGTATTAAATATTGTACTGTATGTTATAAAAAATGTATAGGTACCTAAATTGCCTACACACGACGCCGTATGTACGTATTATAAATATTATATATAATTTAAAAAACTCGAGAAAAGTTAAAGAAGCAATACGTATAAAATCGCATAGTGTTTTTTTTAATAAAAATAACGAGTAGCAACATTATTAGAATATCAAAGTTCTATTGTGTTCGGATAATGTTTTTTTCCAGGAAAGTACCGGTTTTAGAAAATGAATACAAATTTATTGGATTTATTTATTGCAACACGATTTGATTTGAAAAAAAATAAATAAAAAAATTACGAGTCATTAAAATTCGACGTCGTCGTCGTAAAATATTCGAAAGTAAATATCGGTTTAACGTATATAATGCAAATTTTGAAATTTATGAGATTGTTAAATGATTTGATTTAATTTAAATAATTTTATATTATGAATTCAAAAAAAATATCACCAAAAAAAAAAGAAAAGAAATGTCTAAAAAGTTAATATTTTCTAAAAAGTGTAATGTTCTTTGGTGAAATAAACACCCTACATCAGTACGAGGCAAACGTGTATCTGTAGATAATATTATTCGAATAAAATAGTTTTTTTTTAGGCTGATGTAATACAATTTTAACGATTAAAATTAGAACCATAGAAAAAAAGGAGCGATTAAAAATATGGTTGAAAAATAATAAAGTGCTTTATGGGTATAGGGGCGGTCACACTCTGAACCACGGCCCTTCGCGAAATCTTACGTTCGCGTTAGGGTACGTTCGATCTCAAAGTTATATTAGTGGGAAAATAGAATGCGTTCGGAAAGGACGACGAAAAATAATCGAAAGCTCACAAGAGTTCGATGTAAGGATGCGTATTTCGGACGGTCGAAGAAAACGTAGAAGAAAAACGTACGTTGTTGGATGCGTCGAAAATTTTCGACGAGTTTCGGAAGGAGCGCTCGTTCGAGATTATGATCTAAAGAAGGGAAAAGTAAGTGGAGTGTGACAGCCATAAGCGTGACTATACGGCGGCATCAGACACTGCTACAATTATTTCGAAAAACGCCCGCCAATTACCAAAAAAAAATAAAAACAACACTTGGGTGTATGCGTTAAACTGTTGTTATTCGACTTGGCAGATTTTTCTAGTCTCTATGTTGTTATTAAATACTTGTAAAACTATAGTTTTCTACTACGCGTCTCGGAATGTTTTCCTTAAATATTCATAAACTCTACTAGTTTACAACAGAGTACGAGTGCGCTCGGGAATATTTCTTTCTAACGTTTTTCTACGTGACAGGCTGATGATTGTGTGGCAGATTAGTCGAGTCTACAACCGACCGGTTGTAAAAGAACATCCTCGTACCCGGGTTGATGATTTCACATTTATTTTTTTCAAACAATTTTCGCAGGTACCGGGCGTTCTGTTTAGTGGACTCTGTGGGAAAACTATCTCGTCGCGTTCGAGGAAGGACACTCTGTTTGGAAATCGTTTCGATGCGATGACAGTGTTACGGGCGTATGCGATGACGTCATGACGTGGCCGGGATTTTGGATTCCGTAACTTTTATCTAAAACCGTAACAAGGGACGGGAGTTTCGTAATTTTTCCGGTTTCGACATCGCCCCAATATTCTTCGATTAGCCGTTCGAGCGTCCGTTCTGTATTGTTCGTAGTGGTCACGCCTAACGTCTATACGAATGCGTGTGACCGAATCGGAAGCGAGAGTAGGAAGAGCGTAAAATATTTGCATTTACAATTATTATGAAAATGTTCCGCTCTTCAAACGAAAGAATGTGGATCGCGAACGCCATACACGATGTCGAAGTTTTTTTAGATTTTTTTTAGATTTTTCACAGAAAAGTGACGAACACGATCCGCCGAATTCATTGGCTTGAAAAGCGGAAAATCTAACCTAACCTCACCTAACACTCAAAAAAATAAATAACACGTTACGGTTGCCGAGGTGACGAGATAACTACGGCAACAATCAGTGTCGACCAAGTGCGTCAAGTGTCCTTGAAGTGATTCGTTTTGAATAAATAGTATAATGATTAATTATTGTTCTCTTCGTGATAACACTAAAATCATATGATGCGTAACGTAAACGTAGTTCGAATATATGTATATAGATAAAAACGTTTTGGATTATTTGTTCACTTCTCGTCGAACCCGTCGAAGTTCCGTAAGTACTCGTTCGAATTTCGACCAGGTCACGTCGAAAATTCGAGATAAATTAATTACCTAAAAGAAAGAAAAAAAAATGGTGTTCTCGTTTGAAAAATAAAACTTTAAATACACTATTTATATACTCGTATTTTTCAAAAATATTTTTAAGGGTAACGATTTGAAAAGGACGAGCGTGCTTAGAATATCGCGCCGTGCGTCACATAGCGACGCGAAATGGGCGGGGGAAAATATTTTTCGCTGATTTCGCGGAACACTCGTGCGCGTAACACGTATTATTGTTCGGAACGTGTAAATTATTCTAAACCGTCGTCGTAATCGAATAATATCTGTATCGCCCTGAATCGCCAACGCGCGTATTTACATTATTTATTCGATGCGGTTTCGTACGCGGAAAAATGCGGTCGCAAAGTTTTTTTTCTTTTCCCAATCGAAAAAACTCCTCCGGAATCCAAAGACACGTTTTAATGACTCATATAAAACCTAGTCACCTAGAGGCAGCTACGCGGCAACATAAAAACGCGCGCTGTTCGACGAGAGACCGACCACATAAAGGCACTGCACTACACTCCAAGGCTAGTGCGAAGAGACGATTATACGTAATAAACGCCCGATCCTGCACGGCGTACATACACACGCTGACTCGTCCACGACGGTCGCCGATTTTTTTTTATTTTTTTTTCCAAACAGTCGACCACAATAAAAGTCATATATACTATACTAGTCACGGTAACATGGGTATTACCTATATATTATACATATACACGCCGCAGATCGATGTACGATGAGACTGGTTTTTCATTGCCAATCGCCTTGGAATTATTATGGATACGAGTGCGCGCACATTAAAATACGTACAACATACGATATAGCGTAAAATTATATAAACGCGAAACTAGCCGGTAGAGCGAGAGTAATTCGCTCGCTCGCCGGTCAATTTCCAATGGCGATTTTATGTCGGCACGTTCTATACTGCCTGCTCTATAACCTCACGATTAACGAGCGTGCGATGTATTCAATTTATTTCAAATTTAATCATTAGTCGATAATAATACGTCGCCTAAATCGAGTGAATATCGCATAGCGCGTTATATTACAATCCATACGTGTACTTACATAACAATATAATAATATTAAGGCGGTCCGTGCTCAAGGTATGTGCCCCCGTGCCACTATCGATGGTTTATCACAAACGTATTCCACCGCAGTTTATGACTTATTCATGTGAATTATTATATATAGTGACTGCGGTGTCCGACGTGCCCGCGGAATAATAATTTTTATTCGCGCGCGTACTTATCATATTTGTTTATTCGCCAACCTGGTGTTTTCCGAACGCCACCGCCGCGCCGTAGCGATAAACGAAAATCTAAAAACATAAAATGTAAATGCGATTTAACACATTTCTCTATTAGACATTGAGTTACAAACGTATCCGACCTGTTACCTTTATGTTTGAGTTTTAACCTTTGAATGTTCCGTACAAGGTTTTTTTTAAGACATCCTTTGGATTCACCGCGGAGAGACTTCAACGAATAGATATCGATTTTCGTAATAAATTTCAATAATCGAGTAGGTCCACTTACCGGCGCAAAGTATATGGTGGGGGGGGGGGGTGAAGTAGGTCGCGGCGCCCTCCCCGAAATACTTAAATACGAATTAAAAACGTACTATATATTTGGAGCTCAATAGTCATTTAATATTCCGTCACGAAATAAATATTACTCGATATTATACTATATAATATAATATTATAGCACTATTCTTGGATTAGTTGATTCGAAAAATCGTATTTCAATTCCATACGACATGAGTACAACGATATATTTCGTATGTTTGTAAAAACACAAAAAAAAAGCGTCAATAAAACGTTTTGTTCAAATCGAAAATTGTACATTGACGTCATAGACCGTGGCGCATAGAAACTCGTGTCCCTCAAACACGTCTACAAACATGATAATTATCACCGACCGTCCAACGAGTTATTTCAAATATAATAATAATAATAATAATACACGTACTAGTATTGTAAAAATTCGTAGCTCCGGGCGCGGGAGTCTTTTGATTCCGTACAAAATTCTGGCCCACTGCCCCCTCTACAAAATATTTTCTATCTACGTCACCGGTGACTTCCGTCTGATTCGGACGTCATAATACGCGAGGTGTCGATAAAATATGTACGCGCAATAAGCGCCCCCCCCCCACATTTATCAAGTTTTTCAAATCTTTTTACCGAAAGCCCGCTGGGCGGCAGGCCGATTCGTCGGATAGATGATATTCCAAACGTAAATACTATACTTTTTACGTATTCCCGTGTAAATATTTCCGGCGTAGTATGACGCGCTAAATTTACTATTGTCGAGAGCGTATACGTATTAGCTATATTAATTAATAACAGACCGTCGTTAAAATCATTACATTACTCGTACGCATCAGTGTATACTTAATATAAAACTGCACGTTATTGCGCACACGCGGGTATCTAAATTATGTATACTGTTACGTCGTCGTCGTACACAATAAACGCGTACGGTATTTAAAATCAAAGATAACGCGGCGATTCGACATCTTGTTCCGAGATTAAAATGTACCATCGATCATCGTCAAGGACGAAATATTTTTTCACTCGAATCGATATTCCCTAATCTGTCGTCGGTTTCAACGACGATGAATGAATGCCAACATCTCTTCGAGGAAAATACACGGACGTGTATAATACTTGTCGTTTTAAAATAATAAACTGGAATAGTTTCGAATTCATTTCGGTTTTATTACATCCGAATAAAATAAACCGTTCGTTTTATCGATATATACAATATACTCGCTGTTTGAAAAGAAATTTTAAAAATGGTCGAAATTTTAGCAATATTATGGTCGTAACTATTAAAATACTAAACTCGTATTGTGAATTAGCGAAAAGTTTCACTGAATTTAAATATTTTTCTCAGACTAATCGAATTTGAGCTCCACCATTGTCTTTGAAACCGATTCAAATCGTCGAAAATCAAAAGAATTACTTATTATACGAACGATCAATTATTGGATTTTACTTGGGATTGTTTTTCCAACATAAAGCATCGTCGCTTTCTAATTAAAAAACAGCAGTTCAACGCGAACAATCGAATCGATCCAGTAGGTAAATAATATAAGGTGCGAACGAAGCGGAACAATAATTATTATGATTCCTATACTGGTTAAAAAAATTTTAAATAAAATAAATATAAACGAACAAGGAACAGCGAGATCGGTTACTTCTATGGTTAAAAAAAATTCAATTAATTATTTATAGGTACTGGCATAAATATTTATGTATAATTTATATGAAATAAAAATGTTTTAATTCATTTTTCGATAGTTTTTATAGTATTTATGCACGTTTTACTACTCGAGTAATTGTAAATTACTAAGTAAAAACATAAAAAAAAAAAAAAAGGAACGAATGACACGAGTAGATATTATTTCAAGCACGATATAGATTATAATCTATCGTGATTTTAAGTGACTTATCTGCATAAAACCAACGGTCTTTGCGCGAGATTATCATCGTGTAGATAATAATATTTGTAACATTATATATTTATGAGGTAATCTAAAACGTTTATAGTTTTTTATTGTAGGATTCAATCAGCGACCGAATAATTTATTTATATCTAACATCTTACAGATGCTAAATCGAATCAGGCGATTTGATAACGTCGATATTTTTTTTTCTAATAAATGTGCTGTACAAAAGAACCCTATTCAAATCGCACAGAAATTATCTACAAAGTAGGAACGAACATTATAAGAAGCAAAACATAATCGAAAATAATAAGTACAGAGAAGCACAATAAAGCAGCACTTACCGTCAAGTGTATTGTATATGTACGGTATAATCGTATTCAGTGGCGTATCCATAGCGAGGGGGGGGGGGGTTATTAGATAGGTTATTGTTTTATTAATTTTTTCAATTTTCAAAATTGATTTTGGTATTATAAAGTATAATTTATAACTATTTCAACTTGGGAAGTAAGGTCATATTATGTATTTATATTATAAATGTATTTAAATTAATAAAGTAAAGTTTTTTTTACAAGTGTATTCGTTTCAACGTGTGATATGTTTTTACATAAAAATTGAATAGCTGATGTACGAGGTAAAAAGCGCCTCTTTTCCAGTAAATAAGTTTAAATTTTTGTAGAACCCCCCCTCCCATAAAAATGTCCTGCGTCGCCCCTGGTGTTGTGTATGTTGCGTTCGTCATAGACAAATGTTCGACTGGATTAAATAAATAATAATGATGATAATATCGTGACAAATTAAGAGTTTCGAGTACCTAATAGTCGATTTGATTTTCGAGACGTTATTCGACGAGTCCTAAATCGACGATTCGTGTAATAAATCAATCGCGTCAAAGTGTAATCATCAATAAACATCATCGCGCGATGACACCTAGTCGATAGCCATAAAAAACAAAATTGGTGATCACTTTAATCGTAGCGAAACGAAACGACCGTACGTAATAAATGGGTAATGTCCATGGTCTCTACAACGTTGTTAAACGTTCCGCGCGTTCCTAAACTGAAATATCATCGATGAATATAATATTTAAAAATTGTACGGCGAGCTCGAATAATATCTAATTTAAAAAAAAAAATAGCTCCGAACGTCCGTCGTAACGTTTTTTACCGCAGTGATATCGGAACACCACCCGTCCATCATCGCGTAAACGTTCCGCGCAGTTCTCAATGTAATAAAGGTTTTTTTTCCTACGGGTATCCATAACATACCTGGGTATTATTATCGATGCAATTAGTTCTATCTCCCTTATTCAAATCATTATGATTGTTTCGCAACAGGCCATACGGACTATAACAGGTATGAGTTTTTATTTTCACAAGGACACGGTAATTTATGCTTAATACAATTATTATTATACGCGACGCATATATAATAATAATGTCGTGATTACAGCTCGCTCGTGTACAGAGTATATACTTTATACTTTATCACTCATTATTTCAACGAGTCATTTCATTCATATTGTGCGGCATATGACTACAAAATGAATGATAAATATGACAAATTAACCGACGTGATGTGGGGGTTTCTGTTGATTTCGAATGCCGCTAAATTGGTAAATCTCCTGACCATCGATGACCATGAATAGTTAGAGGTAGAGGTATCTACATTAAAGAAATCCGTTGTTTCATTGGCAATCGACAAATTGTTGATAACTACCGAGGTCGCGACGATTCATTATGGAAATGATTTACTGTAATAAAAATGAAATTATTAAAATTAGTAATAGTCACAGTGTTTTATTTGATTTATAATTAATATTATTTCATATTGTTATAACAACTATAGACCGCCGAGTATAACGATAAATTAAAAACCGTGGGAAAATTGTAAAATTGATATTATTATCTGTTGAAAAGTTTGACTTTTCGGAAATACACCACGCGTTACTTTCCCTCTCCCGCGCACACATAAATAATATTGTCCCGTTAACGACATTTATATTTTCGATGCAAACCCGTAGGTGACGTGAACAGCCATTTGAATACAATGAGTTTAGATATTCGCTATCTACCCACAGTCCCCACACCCATTTATATACACTACTAACTTCTGGCTTCTTATTTTAACGGTTTCACTAACGACTGTCCGTTATCACGTGCTCTGAAAAATGTTCGTGACTTAAACTTTCGATTAAAATACAATTTACTTAATTTAAATAGATAGATAGTTTTAATTATATCTACGGTCCCCACTCTATTTATTCGATCCGAATATGAGACTTGTATCTCATCCTTTTTAAATAATAACTTAATTAATATACCTACTACACATGTTCGATGCTACAACGATTGCGACTACGTTACCCTCGTGGTTAGGTCCACGGTTATACCGCATACCAAACGATTACCAAATGTTAAAATTGATCCGAGTACTCGCGAGGTATAATAATATAATATGATAAATACAATAGGCATCTCACAAATCAATACTCAAAAAAAAAAAACAAAATACTTGACTTTTTATAAATCTACACGAATTCACTTAAAAACTCATATTATGTTCTCAGTATTTTTATTCGATGTAATACTTTATCGATTTTCTTGTTACGTCTTTCTTATAGGCCTTCATATAATTTCATGAAAATGATTTTCCCCATACTGATTTTGGTTAAACGCGTCTAGATTTTAGGCATAAAAGAAAAATTAAACGTTAAAATAATTCATGGTTGGAATGTTTAAACGTGTTTCGTTGCAAGCACTAACATCGTGTAGTACAATAATTGCAAAATTGGCTAGGAAAAGGCTAAAACTTCATTTTGTTAACAAACTGTAATAGTATTCTAAAATAACTTCTATCGCACATTTGTTTTTTTTTTTATGTTATTTAATAATACACTTGACATGAGCGGAAAAGCGTTATATAACTGGTTTCCTTTTTTTTTACAAATATAAAATAGTCAATGTCAAATAGAGTTATTTAATTAGCCAACACACTATTATGTTGCCCTAATGGTCAATAGTGAACATAAAGCATGCAAATTTTCATTGTCGCAGTGAGTACAATAAGTATAATGTTTAACGATGCATACGTACGAAGTCTGCTCGAATGATTTTGAATTTGTATATAATAATCGGAATACCTAATAATATTGCAATAAAAAGTCCATTCTTATAGCAATGTCAAATTCGGGAAAATGCAAATCATATTGTTTGTTTATTATCTAACGCTTAACGGTTTGGTCAAATGAATTGCGGGGAAAAAAAGTCAATTTTATGCTCAAAATATCAAATACGTATTACAGTATATCCAAGCATTTTAAATTTATAGAAGAAACCGATTTAAATGGAAAACGTAAGAAAAAATTATGTATTATCTTGTTAAAATTAGTTTGATTTTTACGACCCCCCCCCCCCGCTCCAAAGCAAAGTCTTCGTAATAGTTCTAAATAAAAAAAACGTACGGACGAAAAATCCGACGAGGTATCAAATAAATATCAACTATAATTTTGAAAAAAGTACCTAAATGCACGTCGACTATACTGCACTTTTCGGCCGCGCCGTCGACTTTAGGCTGTCTCGCGGCGGCCGTCAAACGCCGAACCACTCGCGTAGAACAGCTTGGGTTAGGCGAGCAGCCGGAGCACGCCGGTGCGGATCTGTCGTGGGCAGTGGCGTGCTGTCGCGTGCTTCGGATGGCGCGACGCCGCGCGCCGTGCTTGATGTACGCCCGCACGAAGTAGAGCTTCTTCGGCCGCGTCCCACGCGCGCGTCCGGTCCCATGCGGCCGCGTCTTATCACAGCTCGACGACCGGCGCGCTGATCGCGTCCAGTTGCGTCCAGTCCTCGTAGAGCAGCTCCCTGGCCCGTTGCTCGGTCCCCCGACGGCTCCGGCCTAGGTTTCTCGCCGCCGTCGCTGACTCAGTTGCAAAACAGTACAAATTAGAAAAACAACACAGCCACAAGGCGTACACAGCAGTTTCACAAAATCAATAAATTACATAATAACAAATTAAATTATCCGGAAGAGAGATAAAAAAAAAAAACTAGGGACGGGTCGATAGTATCGACCCGATACCGATATTTTTTATACTTAGTCGATACCGTACTTATGGGTTATTTTTCGAACCGATAGTGAAACCGATATAATGCGAGTGGGCCGAGCGGCATATCGATTTGTGTGTAAAGATAGTAGCATTGATTATAAATTCTAGTATTTATAATTTATATAGTAGTTTAATGATAGTAGTTATAATTGAAATTATATTTTTTATTTTATTCGAAGTGATTTGTTAAACACATTAGGTATCATTTTTTTCATATCGGTTTATGGAAAATAAACCATATCGGAAAAAAGTAACATCGATCCATCTTTCCGAGAAACGTCATTTCGTTATGAAATTCTCAACGCACTAATGAATAATTTATAATAATAATATAATATATTTATATGTACTTTTTCTATCGTGAGTTTTGTTATTGAATTTTAATTAAAATACAGTCGGTTACACCAGATTGTTTATTTATATTTTTTTAGATTCGGGGGATGCGTCGCTTCCATGCCTGCCCCCCTTGTGTCCGCGCCTTCCGTGTGTAAGTGCGGTAAGTGTGGTAATAGGCCGAACGATACCACGGTTTCTGTACGGCAGCGTTTTTCCATCGGTCATCGGTGGAACTTTTCTCAACGTCCGCTTGCATACCCCCGTTCCGCGTTTCAACAGTGTTAAACGCAACATTCTTGTACGAGGAGCGTTCGTGCTCCGCTGAAAACGACAACTATTTCAAAATAATAACACAATTCGTCAATTATTCATCACGTCAACGTCGACACGCGTCACGGCGAGCAAACAAATCGAAACAGGTGAGCCTCGATATTTTTATTTACAAAGCGATTTCCTCGGAAGCGTTTACGAAAAGCGAATACAGTACATTTTCGCGGAACCCGGGGGGGGGGGGGGGCTTTTAAATTTCGAAGAAACACTCTGCCGCGCGCAGTCGAGATAATATATTATAGTGTCGCGCCGTTGTTTCAGGAGAGACGGGCGGCCGCCCCGGGGTAGTCCGGTCGATGTTCGTGCCGGGAAAACGGAAAATATGCCGGCCATCATGGAGGAATCGCGGCCGAACGCGGGGAAAAACGGACGACCGACTTCGGGCAAGTACCTAAAATAATAAATAAATAACACCGCCGCCGCCGATCGCGTTCCGACGACGGCGACCGCGCCGAGTGACAACGCGGCGCGCGCGGTGGGGGGGATTCTCTTTATGGCTGAGGTCGTCCGCGGCGACGACGACGACGACGACGATGGTCGCCGCCGCCGCCGCCGCCGTCAGCTGCTGCCCGTGTGCGCGCGTATCTTTTACCTCCACCGATTCCCCCCGCGCCCGTGCGCGATTTCTGTTCCGTTTTCTGCTTTTCTTTTCAGTCGCCTCGTCGCGTATTCGCGGTTGCGTACGCACTACGCAACAGTTGTCACGACGACGTTTTCGCTGATAGTCTGTTATCACCGTCATCGTTTTCGATGTTGTTTTCATTATCCGCGTCGTGCGCGTTTTTTATCAACGACGACGTCTCCTCGCCACCGTCCGTCGTCGTCGCAGCCGCCGCCGACGGCCGAGAACAATAACAGTAGTATTCCCCCGGTCGCGGTCGATTCCGGCTATTTGAATTCGAACGAAAACGGCTTTTGCGCGTGCCGTTTTTTTTTTTTTCCCCTAAACTCTTAACAATCGCGTCCTTCGTTCGTTACTGTATAATATCGTCTCGATCCGCGTTCGCGATACGTTTCCGCGCCGCTCGCTTTATTCGGTTTCGTTTTTACCGTTTTTTTTTTTTTCCATATACGTATTCTTAATCGTCGGTGAAATTTTCGTGCAATAAATGCGTTTTTTCCTCGTTCGAAGTAGGTCGCGCGCCAATAGCTTCCACTGTTGTTTTTTTTCACTTCGCCGCACGTAGGTACCGATTGTGTTTTTAATATTCTGCGAAGGGAATCTATTGGAAAAAAAAAAAAAAAGAGACGCCAAACGACTTTATTGTCAACGCACGAGTCTTACCTACTTATTTCGTTTTCTCCGTGGGATAATGGATTAACTGATTTATTGAGTGAGTACCACCGACGATCATATTATTTATTGTAATTATTTTCCTCATACAATATGAGTACCCAACTGTCATGCCAATAGAAATATTATTAGCAATAGGTAGACGGACAAATAATATTGGTAGTTCAGAGACTTGGACATTATTGTTTAATTATTATTCTAATTGTACTTCTTGTCAATATTATTATTGCAGAATCCGTATCGATACCTAGGCAATTATATTTTTCAACGTTTTACAGATTTTTCTTTACTTTGTTTTTATCTATGTTTTTATGTAGGTACTATAGGTGTACAAATAGGTTAAACCTATAAACCTTTTCATCGTTTATCTACTATCTAACTAGGTACATGTTTAAGAGATTAGACAAATAGTGTATGAACCTGTATCTAGTTTATATTATTATTTAGTAAATACAATTTATTAATGTTAATTACCAAGGCACTAAGGTTAATAATTATTACTAATGCCCCATGTTATTGTTTGATCAAATGATATAGACTATTAAGCTAATAAATTAGTTTGTACTTATTAATACTAAACTTACGTACAATTATTTTATACCTACGTCAACAGACACGACATATTAAATAAACTGTCTAATTAGATATCTACAATTCGTTTAAATATGATGATACCTGATGTAGTTGATGAACTGTGGCATTATACATTTTAAAATATTTATGAGCATGAACTTTATATTTTTTTCTAAAAAGAAAATGTATACCTAATGTTCATATAAGTTTGTGTAAAGTTTTCTACTCAATGTTCCACACTCTCAATTTTAAATTGTTCTTATTATTGTTATTAAATATATAAAAAATATTAAGATTATTATAAAAACTTTCCTTTCATTTATTGTAGAAAAATTTAGAATATTTTATTGTGTACATTATCATTATCTGAATTTGATAATTTTACTTGGATTATAACTATAACCAGATCTCTTAATCGTTACATAGAAAATACTGAGAGTTAATAATTTGAAACAGCCTATATAATATGACTTTATAAAATAGGTAGAGAGCTCAATTTCATCACTAGCATGTAGTAGCTAATATGGGCAATTTGTCAAATAATAATATCAAAATCATTTCTAAAGTAGATTTCTATAAAGAAATAAGTAAAATATTTTCCTTTTTATATTTTTTTTAGATATTTGATAAATTATATTTTATATTGATGTGTGTTCAAAACAATTTAATACAATAACCTAGTTAAGATATAAAATATTTAATCATATATCTAAACAACTTGCTTTTACCTTATTTATGCTATTTAAAATCTTGTTTGGTACTTTTTCTTTATTTCTATTTGTCAGGTCAGCATTGTAAATTTCAGCACATGGTATTACATAAATTATTACAAAATTATTTAAAACAGCTAGAATAAGAATAAAAAAAATACATTTTTTTCACTAATATATATTTTGTGTAATATTATTTATTACCATGTAGGTACCTAGAAATTAATCTGAAAATAACATAATAAATTAATTTCTAATTAGAAAAACTTTATTTAAATTATGATATCGAATATTTCAAAATAAACTAGCAATACCTAGCAGTACCTCTTGGATATTCACTCAGATATTCATGTAAAAACAAGTGTCTCTAATGCTGCCAGTTCAAAACTAGAAATAAAATAATTTTAGAGTAAAATTAAGTGAAATACCTTCCTTAATATTTTTGATTCATAATTACAATAAGCATTAAACAGTGTAGTTATTAAAAAATACCTATAACTATTATAAATACTTTTATGGGTTTTGAAATTTGTCGATAAACTAAATATATTTACATATTTATCATCACTATTTCTATGTAAGTAATATTATACACCTTGTTATTCACATTTGAATTTTTTTATGTTTAAATAATAAAATTTTACAAAACAATTTAATATTTTATATACAAAATATTAACATATATATATATATATATTGTGTGTAATTTAAATTAAAACTAAAATAAATTTCATAAAAATCTGTAACTATTTTATAATCAACAAAATTAACCATGGAAATGATTAAATTTATTTTTAATATTTAATTTTTTACCTTATATTTAAGTAACTATTGTATTTAGTCTTCAATTTATATTGTACTAACTAAAACTAAACTCTTGCTCTCCGGGGTGTTATTAATAATAAATAAATAAAATTAAAAAATTAACCCTGATAGGTAAACACTTAATAAAACCTTATTCTTTGATATTAAAGAAACATATATTTGATGAACAATTAAATCTATTTATTTTGGTAGAATTAGTTATTTAGCGTTTTATGACTTGTTAATTGTACATTGGACTAATTATAAACTATTTTACCTCGGGCTAAAAAATTGGAGGATGCAGTCAATCTAATTTTTTTACTAATTTTTGTATTTGAAATATCAGAATTAAAATTTTTACAAAAAAATTATATTTTTAATAGGTATTTATTATCAATTTACTTAATTTTGTTTATATAGTTTGTATTTTTATTAATGGCCACGTATAATTTTAATTTCATTTTCCAAAGCAGTATTTTATCTTAACATTTGATGTTTAAAAATCTAATATTGAACTAATAATTAATTATTTGTTAGTATTATAAATTGAGAAAATTGAATATCAGGGGGACACCTACCTTATAAATTGTTTGAGAACTATCTTTACCGAGGTATTTATTTTAAATCGTTTTTCAAATACAATTATTCATTGTTTACTTTGAGTTGAACAAATTAATATATTATGTAAAAAAATTTATAAATAATTAATATTTAATAATAAATAAATATATATATATAGCTAATGATTTACTGATTTACACTGTGAACCAGTCATGAAGGGTCACCTCCCATCACGGTAGTAAAATAGACAGCTGCCTTGGGTACCAATTTTTTTAGTGAAATGAATTTGAACATAATGAAATATATATGAGATATTTATCTATATACATTATACATATAATAACATGTCCTGACTGACTAATTCATCATTGCCTAGCCAGAACCACTGGATGTATCGGGTTGAAATTTGACATTCTGAAAGTTTTTATGACGTGGGCATCCACTAAGAAAGGATTTTTGAAAATTCAACCCCTAAGGGAGTTAAAAGGGGTAAAAATGGAAAAGTTATTATAACCTAACTTAATCATATATTTATTATGTTCTGAATATATGTTTCATATATTTATTTTTTATAAATCATAAATTTAACTGTCTACATTTTCCCTATGGTTACTAATGTTACTATTTATTTTTATTTATTATTTAATTTTTGAAATAACTATTTAAATATTTCTTATTCTTCATACACAAAAAACTGCTCATGGGCAAAGTTGGGTTATTCAGCTAGTATTATATATCTTACACATAAAATTCTCCTGTCACAGTGTTTGTTATCAAACTCCTCCGAAACGGCTTGACCGATTTTCATGAAATTTTTTCGTGTATATTTGGTAGGTTTGAGAATAGGATATAAACTATTTTTTAAACCCCTAGGTGTTAAGGGTGGCCCACCACAAATATTTTTAAAATTTTAACTAAATGTATACCTATTATGTAACCATAGTAACCATAATCATTGTTTATACATTTTTTTGCAAATCATTTTCAATTAAAAAATATATACGTATTTCATAATAATGAAAAATCTATTGACTTATTTCTCAAAATTCAATCCATAAGGGGGTAAAAGGGGTTAAAAATGAAGAACGTTATCTCTCATACGGGAAAAACTTTTCACTGGCTAGATTTTGAGATGCAACGATCAGTGAGTGTGTGGGCCAGAATTTTAAAATTAGTATGCTCTCTATATAGCATTGATAGAACTGGGGATAGAACTTTGTCTGTTGTTTCGGTAATCAGTGTGTGTGTGTGTGTGTGTTTGTGTATGAGCATGTGTACATGTGTGTATGATGTCAAAAACTTTTAAAATCATCCATCTGTGAAACTGTTTTTTGTGTTAGTGAAAAATGCAAAAAAACAGACCAGGGGAAGACACCCTTTCTTTTCTTCTTAACGAGCTAAGCCCTAATGATGGTTTTATAAAATCTATTAAGTAATTCAATACAATAGTTATATCCTAGTAATTATAAAATCATAAATCATCTAGTGTATTTATTTTGTATAATATGTTATGTACATATTCGTAATATGCATATAATTTAAAGCCCTAAATTGTACTTATAGTTAATACTTATTTGTTAAATGAAAAAAAAACTTGTTTAAAACTTTTATAAGTTATTAAGTAGTATACTTCATATTGATTTGACCTCTTAATCGAACTAGTTCTTTAGGTGACCGAGTTATTACAATAATAAGCTAATAACCTTGGGCTTGAGCTTCCAAATAGAATAAATAAATATGTTTATAACAAATAATTAGTTTTACGGAAACTTTTGTTTTACAACATTTGTTTACTAATATAAATTTGCTTACTAACATTTAAATTTTTAATTTAAAATATTTTAATTAATTTTTCGAGATGTAATTATGAATTAGTACCAAGACAACCATTGTAATTTCAAGTTAATTTTTCTGAATCTAAATGTATTATGTACGATTAAAAATCCCAATAAGATGTAACTAGACATCGCTATGTTGGTACAACGTGGCGAGAAAGTGGCCAGCATAGCTATATTTCATTTTCAAAATATACAATAGTTTTCTTTGTAATTATATAATCTACTATCATTGTAACATTTTTATTCAAAAATTTAAAACTAATTCTTATTAATAAGTACATGATGTTTACTGCATATATTTTTAACTTTCAATAAATTATTATCTTTTCATCAAATACCTTTTTTATTGTGTAAACGTTGTCATCTTTTATATGTTTATAGAGATCTGCGAGTACGCATGTAGGTACTATGCGTGTCCTTTGGAGGTGAACACTGACCTAACAACTTTCACAGTAGCACACCCTTCTCTCGCGATCACGTGATGCAACTATGTCATCAACATACACATTACTTACATGTATATAACATAATATTTATTATTATTATCAGTTTCGAAAAATCAATTGACTCATTTTTATTATTACCCACACTTATTATTAATTTTCGATACACGCTAAAAAATTAGTATACTTAATCGTTTGGTAATTTTTTTAAGAGTCACTCGTCGTTATTTTATTCTTGATCTCCAGCTCACTACCATTACACTATTATATTTTTCAAACTTAATTTTATATTGTTGTTACTATTTTTATGAAGTTGTCAAACAACCCATTACCGGTATTCTTATCGTGTTAAATTTTAAACATTATACTCAACAAGAATATTAAAAATAAATGTTAACATTTTGATTTTTACATTTTAACAAAATACGAATAGGTTACGAATAGAATTTTATTTATATTTCATTACACACCGTATGTTTGTAATCTAACATGAAAACGATTACATTTTTCAGAACAGTCATAGCACCTTAACAGCGTTTTGTTTATAAACTCAATAATTTAAATTTATATTACGTTTTTACGGTGACGTCAACAAAAAAAAAAAAATTATTCTTTAAGCTTTTTCCACGTTTGGAATTCAAATTTTCAGGAGTATTCTAAAATATAGTATCCTACCGCTCTAAAAGATCTGTTTTAGACAAAAAAAAATGTATTTCATTTTGTGCATACCCATTACCCATATTATGACCGACGAATAATTTGAAGTACCATGACCTTGCATCAATCTGACAGTGACCACTAATCATTAACAATTTCATAAAATCTGGTTTACTTTCACTACCCAATAAAGATTTGCTGATGAGTCAGTTGATTCTTATTTCGGAGACTCAGTCCTCTTGTTTCTTAAAACATCACGTCACTACTAACAAATATATATATAGATATAGGTAGAGGAATTTTTTTAGTTATTCACTTATTGGGATTTTCCAATAAAAATGATGAATCAGACATATTTATTGTTTATACATATATTATATTTATATACCTATCTTCTAATCTTATAATATAGTATTTTTAAATATTTAAATACTTAAATTAATCGACCAATATTTTTTTAAATTTATTTTTAACGTTTAAAGAAACTTAAGTATCATACCATAGTTTTCATTAACTTCGTGAATCGTTTGGAACGTAAATAATAAAATCTTATTTCAAGAAACTTTATGTACCCGTATTTGAAATCGCACGTACTTAAAACTAAATTTAATTATTTATAATAATTCATGAATGAGTTTTACAATTCAATTTTATGTTAACCAACCTTATGAAGTTATTTATGAATAAACATAAACGTTTATCGTACGCGTCGTTCCGTATAGTAGTCGTCGTACATACATTTGTTTTCCGTTTCATATTGAGTACACACTACACACACACACACCTATGCATAATATTGATCAAAAGTCAAAAATTATTTTTATTTCATTTTAAAAATCCGCAGTCAGTTGTAAAAAATAATCATGTCACAATGCGTTATGATGAGTATTTCTGTATGATGATTACGCAGATACATTTTGGCGCTTAAGTCAATAAAAATGTTCTTTTAATTTTTATACTCAAACAGGAAATAGCTAATTATATTATTGGCAAATCACGTATAGTTGAAATTATTAAATAAAAGATATTCATTAAAAATGAAAAAAAAAAAAAATGTACTTACAAATTTTCGAAATGGCCAATTTAATTATAGGTAATTATGTTTATAAGCACCTATTAGTTTTAATTCGTTTTGCTTTTTTTTTTTTTTCATAGTAACGACATATAAAATGAGTGGGTTCTGTGTTTTTTAAACAGTAATACTTATTACTCTGAGTAATACTTTTATCTGCAGTGACATTTTTATGAGTGTATTCGAAAAAATAAAAATATTTTTAAATCAAGCATGATAAAAAAAGTAAAGTACCTATAATTTTTTTGATTCGAAAGCGAACGATTATTTGAGTACTGAAAAATAATATTTTACTTCACCGCTATTTTGTATGACATTTTTTTTTCTCGATCAATTCGCAGTGACCGTACAAGAATTTGTTAAATCGGTTGATTAATAACGATTATGAATTATTTTCCGATTCCACTGTTGATTTCATAGTTTTCAGCTAACGCGTTTAAAACCATTATTGTTTGTTTACATGATTTCTATAAGTAGTGTAAATGTTTATAGTCAATTAAAAATACTAATTTATTTTAAACGATAATTTAATTTCTTTTGTATCATAATATATCACCGCTGAAACGCTGAACACACTGAAATATAAATAAACATAATAATAGTTTGTGCACGCTTAGTAGAAAGTAAGCATAGTTCAGTGAAGATTAGTCACGGAATGTATATTTTCCCTTTTATTGCACGTGCTTGAAAATTTATAGAAATATTTTTACTTTCATTCTTCGCCGTTTATTAACTGTAAAAAAAAAATAATGAACCCTCTTCCGATAATTCGTATGAAAATGTAAATATATTTTGCTATCAATTCGTTCGCACACACTAGACGAAATTGTCGACAAAAAAAAAATTATTGAATTTTTAATTTTTATTTCCAGATGTAGTCATTCCGAATGATATTGACCAGATAAAACAGCGAAATATGTAGCATGACACTCCAAGCTAAAGTTCAACTACTAGAGGTAAAATATATATTAAATATTTATCTACCTGTTTATGTACACATAGTTTTATTAGTAGTGCTATTAATAATTCAAATTATCGAAAATTTATTTATAGTATTTTATGTTTTTTTCGTAAATTGGTTTAGTATATTATTATTTTAACACCGTTAAATTATTACTATAGGTTGTCTAGGAAAACAATAATTATTATAATTAACTAAGTTTTCTGTGTTTTATGTTGTATTGGTATATAATTTGATTTATGAACCTTTTGTTCATTCACGGACGCAAATGTAACCGAATTCCTGAAATAGTTGAAAATTGTTCGGCGCTTACGAGCGTTATTAGTAGTCTAATAACTTCTCTTAACTAACTCTTCTATTGACTTAACACGGTATATAATTTATAAATAATTGAATAAGTGTAGAAAATGATGACCACTATCAACACGTTGAGAATGATTATTCTTTACACTTGGTATACGTATACTACTCATTCTTATCATATTATTATGTACGTACTAAAAAAAGAAAGTAAATGCGATGGTGAGTATGTGATTGATAAATGATAATGATAGATAAACGTGTAAAAATCAACCTAACACCAGTCTAGGAGTATAGTTATACTTGACTGACTACGTTCAACGCGATGCTCGATACGAGTTTTAAACAAAACTAATTTGGATTTTTTTTAATTTGTTTTAAATAATTACTGCTGCGCCGTGCATAGTAAGTAACAACTTTAATGTGGTATTACTGACAGTTAACAACATATTTCATTTCATTTTCTTCAGCACGAAATGGCGTGTGGTAATAGCATAGGTAATTAATGTATCGGAATGATTTTACATTTTACAAGTGCCTGTGAAGTATACTCGCATCCCAAAAACTACTCGAATCAGTTATTTTATAATTTATAATCTTTAAAAGAATAGTTTATTTTAAATATTTCATTTAAGACTAAAGGTATATTCTATGTACACTAATCGCGCTCTCTACTACCTATTTTATAGGCACTTAGTATTCTTCAAATTGGGACGGAATTCGTGTTTTTTTAAACGAATATCTCAACATGTTGAATGGTGGTTATCCAACAATCGAAGTAAATGTCTTAGAACGTTCTTAAACCACAATGATTTGTCACAAATAATCTTGTGGCGGATTCTTCTTCTTTCGCTTCTCAGTTTCAGTGCCTCGAAGGAACTTGTTATTTGCTTGCACTCAAATATTTTTATTCGAAATCATTGTTACAAGCACCTGCTTATTTGTGACTTTTTTTTTAACATATTGCTAATGTAGACTGTAGTTATGTATACGTATATTGCATACACCAGTATTCTACATGTTAGGTTAAATTTTGTCTTTGCTAGTATATTGTAAATTATGCATAGCTAAAAAGAACTATGATAAAAGTTATCGCGCATGATGATGACGTAATTTTGTTTGTTTATTCAGCTATTTTTTACTAGTTCTACACGCATAGCATAATTTTTGACATTTGTAAATGTATAGCTCAGTAATATTTACTCGCATGAAATATATGTTACTATTAGAATTGTTAAAATATTTACAAATTAATATTAAATTTAATGTACCTAAAACCCAAGCAAAATAATATGTCTTACATGCGCGTGTTGACTTTATTTCAAAATGAAAACGTTCTAAAATATATATTTAACATTCTATCTAGTGAATTGTATTTAATTCGATTTCAAACAAAGTAAATAGTTTACATTGCGTTTCGGCTGTTATCTCCTTGGTGGTGAAGCTGAGGGGAAAAGTAAACATGTGTAATATATAGAATATAGATACAGATATAGATTTTTGTTAAGTTAAGTTGTTTTGTAATATCTATACAAATAATTTGTATAGTGTAATATATATAATATATATATGACTAACATAACAAAGGACTTATATTCTGAACTAGTATCTTTTTTTTTGTATTAAATAATTTGAAAAATTGTTGACTATTATTAGATTTTGAATATTTATATACGTATATATTATACACAGGATGTTTTTGTGTTTCGATATCGTTTATGTATTATTTGTACGGTTTCTTCTGCTGTATTTATTTTTAGGTCTGTATGAAGGGTGTGATTTGAGATATAGAATGGTGCATTCGTAACAAATTATAACTAAAATACTTGATACACCTTGTATTTAGAGAGAGAGAGAGAGATTAGACAATACGAGAGTTTACTGTATAATATCATTTGTTATTCTAATTAGTAATTCGTGTGTAATTAATAATTATATTTAATACGTTTATTAAAAATATCTTATCGTACTATTTTAAACACTATCTATGATTCATTATTGCTCTCGTATTTAAAATGATAACAACACTATATTGCACTGAAATAAATAATTACAGTATAAACATATCTGATATCGTTTTTTTTTATCAAAACTGATTTTTGAGAATTATCTTTGATTTGATTTATGTTGATTTAAAATATTGTTTTTTTTTTAAACACTTTCGGTTAGTTAATCTGCTACAAAAGTTGTATGATAATATGCTGCAACCTTTTGGTTAGGTTAGAAATTGCCAATAAGACATTCAAGGGTACTTCAGAATAAAAATAAATATTTGGTAACTTTCTTAAGTTTGAGTAAAACGAGAAAAAAAATCGCACAATACAATAATTTGTTTCTTATATATTTATTTTGATAAAATAAATCTTTTATTGTTTAAAAATCGTGATTTAAAGATCTTAATTATGCTGAAAACGTTATACAAAGCTAACCCTAAATTGTTCGACATATAGCGTTAAAAATTCAGGTAATTTTACTTGATTAATTATTTTGTCTAAGGATATTTTAGGTTAATTTCGGATTAAAATTGTTATTTTTAATAAAACTACCCTGTAAACGATATATAGATAAGTATTATGTCAATTGAAGCTCAATTTAATGTTTAGATAGCCTTAAGATTTTTTTGATTTTTGTTTCCATTTTGAAACGATTTTGAGTTTAATATTATTAAATTTATTAAATATTAATATACACTTTCCCGGGCGATTTCTAATCGTTAAAATCAATTTCTCCAACAATTCATGTTATTTTTGTGAAAATAATTTTATACGATTTAAAATTATTCCCAAAAAAAATTATTTTTATTTTTTATTTTATCGTTATAATTTTCACTTTTTCAAACGGAAATTTAATTTTAGTATTCTTAACCAGGAAATATTTTTAATTTGTAAAAATTGAATATCCAGTTGACAATTCATTATAAGTATTGATTTATAATTATTTATTTATTATATTAGTTTTACTAGCGAAGTAGTACACTGACCTTAGAGGTGTTTTTCTACCGTATGCCTCTTTATATTAAAACATTTTAAAGTACTGTCCTGTTTATAAAAAAAATGTTCCATGAATAATTTTGATTGTTATTATATTAGAAATGTGAATCATTGATGCATATAATTTAAGGTTAAGTGAAAATAATAAATATTTTGAGTGCGAAAATACTTTCTATAATAATTAACTATCAATAAGAATAACAGGCGATAAACAGACCATCTGCTGGATGATGTCTAACACAGTCCAATTAGTAATAATATAATTTTTAATTATTATGAAAATATGAAATTGGTTCAACGAAATAGGCACCATATTATACAGTAAATATTCATTTAAAAAAACTTTAATTACTTATTACTACCTTATTACTAATAAAGTTATTAGAAACCTGTCAAATTTAATTTGAAAGTTTAAATTCAGACCGTTGCTGTCGACCCATCGTGTTCCACAAAATAAAGTAAAAATAGTTTTAAAAAAATCAGACCTAATTACGGATATTTGAATAATTAATTAGTATTTACTTAATTTTAATGATCACGAAATGTATTTTTATTTGTCTTAATAATTACTAAATATAATACGTCTTGTGTATTGCAAATACTTATACGTCAATGACGTTTTTGTAGTTACATTCGATAGTACATATAATTGTTGCTAAATGGAAAATGCCAACTTTTATCATTAGGGTAATATACATATATAATTCCATTACATTTATATATTATAAATAACTTACTGAATACAGTCTACAGATATAAACTGCGTGTTCTTGAAGTTTCAACATTACCTATTACGTAGTATTTTAATTTCACTAGCATTTCCTGAAAAAAATCTGATTAACATATTATAAATTTATAATCGCAGGGTTTGAGATTCGGGAAGGGAGGGGGGCTGAAGCCTTAACTACTCGACGAAGCAATTGTGGAAGTAATAAACATCTAAATAATTGTCTTCACACAGCTCGGTATATACTATATACTATTTTATTATATACCTGATTACAATAAAACATTTTACACATTTTTTCTTATGTACTATTTCATGTACTTTCAATAGTTATGTCAAAATTCACCAATAGTAAACTTATTAGTTATAATTTTTTATTACAAACAAATGTTTTACCCTGCATCATGAACTATTAAAAAAATTCAATAAGTTGAAAACAATTTAGGAGGGTTTTGGGTAGGCTATATTGAAATTGTTATGGGGCTTGGCCCCTAAAGCCCCCAAGTTGTACGATATACTTGAAAATATTTTATTGCGTGATCAGTTTGATCATTGATGAGTTTAAAAGAGAGTATTTTATTATTTGGCCAAAAAAAAAAAAAACTAATTTAAGTAAAATTGATCTTATTGTCTTTTAAAAATGCCAAAATTCTATCAGACAAGACAAAAACGAAAGTATACAAGATAAATAATAGATTTATCTAAATTTTAAGTCGGTAATTTTGGATTGTTGTTTTTGTTTTTTGTCTTTCTTACTCTAGTAACCTTTAAATATTTTTTCTATTTTTAGGGCGTCGAATTATCACGATGCCGTCTATGCAAATGTTTGGACGTAGGTGGCTCGCCGGCACAGATGATTTGGTATTCCCGGGATTGTTGGAACTTTTAATGCGAGGAATATGGTAAGTGAATGTCGCGTTAATCATATAATATTTTTTTCTAAACAGAAATTATTATTGAAACGAGAATTGTTTTTTGTCACGAATTAGTGATTATTTTTTTTTATTTCCCGCATATTAGTGAATATAAAATATATCTAGTCAATAATGTAATATTTTATAATCACGTGCGAGTGAAAAATGCGTTTCTTTATTGATCGTTATTTTATTGTTAATTTATTTCATACCAGATGCTCGCTTTTAAAATGTAAATAAAAACACCGTTTGTATTTAAATCGAAGATAAAAATCATTTTATAGGTATGATTTTATACGGATAGATTAGATATAATATTATATATGAATTAGATTAGATTTATGTTATAGATATGATTCATTAGATATGTTTAATATTATATTATAAACGGTTGCGACACAACTCGGATTGTAATTATTTTACATTTTTATACTTTTGACACAATAAAAAAAATCGATTGAAATTCAAGTTCGAATTCCAAGGTTCTAAAACTTAATGGCTTCTTTGATTTGTAAGCCCCGCTAAACGAATCAATTATACTTTACCATTGCTGCTATTTCATCAACCGTTTTAATACTGTCTTAACATAGTTAACAGCGTTGGTAAAACTCGATGTAGACTAAGAATGCTTCAGACTTCCTTAATATAAAATAAGCCTTCCAAATTCACCCTGTAGAATTTTATTGTCTATGTAATAGAAATATATATTAAGTATATAATTTATATTTTTACGTAATAGTTCATAGTTGATTTACTTCAGACTTATGAACCTAACATAATTTAGAACCTGAGACTGAACACCTGCAATCAAATTTATCAAACTTCTTTTATACATATACTTAATAGATATTTTGAGCTCTGCGCGCGTCTTCAAGATAATATGTTGTCTTTAATCGAGAAAAACGTTCGAGTTTAAAAATTTGATACTGCGTCTTACACGGATTAATAAAATAATGGACATATTTACGTTTAGACGATCTAACTATTGATAATAATTACAGTGTTTATTATAATGAAACATTTAATCGACGTGCTCATCTGCAAGTGTAATAGAAGAATCTTCACTTTTAAATTATATGCGATTCATTTGTTTGATATTTGTTTCTCGTTTGAATTTATCCTCTCATTATTTGTAGGTACGTTTGACTTTCTCTTTTTACGTATTGGTTATACATGTTATACCTTTTACAGTTATACATATTGTGTGTAATGATGGCGATGTCTCTATAATTTCAGTTGAATATTATTTATTTTTTATTTACCCGCCTCTATTTTATTGAAAATAAAAATACATTGTTCAACGCCGTTACCAAAAATCATAACTGTATTGCCGTGGTGTAGACTCTCCGCGTACCTTCTAAATAGTTTATTTTAACAAATAGTAGTATATAAAATATATAATACTCTTCGTATTCGGTCGTGTTTTGGAAGCTAATATTGAAATAACGTAGCCACCGACCATCATAATATAATCCATCAAACACATACGTATATATCACATTTTATAACATAATTTTCATTACTCGCCATTTGACCGCCGGAAACTATCCGAATATTTCAAGGTGGCCATCTAATTTGTACTTTTGATACATACACGCCTATATAGTTATACGCGAAACGTTACGAACATAATAATTGCATGTAATTTTGATAGTTATCGTACTGTACAACACATAATGTCCGTAATAACTGTATTACTAGTATCTACGATATTTTTTTGAGCGCATCACGCATATGAGTACTTGTCCTTCTTATAATAACGTCTATAAAAATACACGAAGAAAAAAATAACTCGACGTTAACTATTGTTGTTCAGATACACTTGCTTTGCGAAAATTATACGTTACAAACATTCAACAGACGTTTTTTCTCCATATTTCACAATATACGGTATAAATCTGAAAACGTTTTAAAATTAATTAATAGGATTGTGAATTTAAAAATTAAGTGTTCGTTTTTTCTTCTTCAGATCTACTTTTATTTTTATCATAAACAAATGATTCATTACTATTATTATTATTAAATACATGCATTTATTTTCGGTATTATTTATCATTTTCAGTATTTCTATAAAACATTTCCATTAGATATTTATATTTTAAACCAAAGATTATATCATTTATTTATATATCCTTCGCTACTATTATTTTTTTTAGGTTTTATACTTATTTCGATGTACTAACAATATCGATAAAAATATATTGATATCATTTTATGGAATACGGACATTTTTTTTTAAATATTACTGTTAAGTTCAACGTACGAACGAGTATAAATAAAATATGTATAATGTTAATTATTTATGCTTAATTTGCTTCAAACTATTACATTACATTCTAGTCGAGATTGATTTTTTACGAATATAATCATTCGATATAAATTATGCTAATTTTTAAACTTCCTGTATACATTATTAAACGCCTTGTTTAAATTCATGAGTTGGTAAGGTATTTTTTTTTTGTATACCTACAGCATATTGAAAGCGTATATTAGTCATATGAACAACGCGAATTAACAGTGACAAGATAAAAATGTATTTTACTACAATAGTAAACCGACGACTTTTTAGAAATATTAAATCATTTATTGCTTGTGAAAAAACAAAAAAATTTTAAGTATATTAAAGTATAATAATCGATGATTATTATTTACGAATTAATAACGATTTGAAAATAAACTCTAGTTATTATGGCAGTAATAACATCCCCTTGCATCAAATCTCATGTAACCATATTAAACCTCCTCTAACTCGATCACTTAATTCCTTTGTCACTGTTTAAATTTGCTGTTATATTTCTTACATATAAATAATAGTGTATTTCTGTTCATGGTTCATATTTTTTACATTTTTCGGTCGGATGGTGTCTAAATAAATAAATATCCTATTTTAATGTTACAATACGCCTACCGTTTTATTTAAATTACAGTTCCATCTGATTTCTACCTTGAATTTAATTACTATAGGTGTTATCCCCATATCGATCAATTATAGATATTAAAATATAGATAATACTGAAAAAGAAAATATTTAATGAACATATTACGAATACATAATAACATATAACATGTTAAAAAAACAAACGTTTTTCAGGTCTCATATATTGAGGCAACTGTAATAAATATAAGCTTCGGCGGCAAACCACTTAAAATTATTCCGAGTTTGAATAATAAGTTTGATGAAAAAATGTGCAGAGAAAAGATGGGAATAAAATAGAGAACGATCAAAAGATTCCCAATATTAATACATCTGCTAATTACTGATAATGTGTTGTACAGTTTTACTGCTAATACAGGAAGTGTAAAAGAATAACGACACTGGTACACGCTTGTTGAAAGAAAAAAAAAACAGTTGCAAATACGACAACACACGGGTAGAAAACCAGTATGTTTTAGAATGCACGAGCAATACACATAGAGGGCATATATACTTTGTCTGGTTTCCGGTAACGGTCAGCAGTGGAATGAAGAGTATACAATTTATGGGGTGAATCGCAGGAAAAGTCAAGAGTTCAGTTCACTCGTAATAAAATCAAAAAGGTTAGGGTTAAGAATAACATTAATTTCATCGCGAGTTCACCGACATCTAACAGTAGTAGTGTGTTCGACTAGTTTAAGGATGGCTATTGAAAACAAGATCCGATAAAACGCAGTGCTAAAGGAATGTAATTCTGCGGGTAAAATAAAAAATAACAATATAATTATGTATATGGTATCTAGTCACCTGAAAATAAATATCATTGGCGTTTGCTTCTTAATGTTATCTTAAAGTTGATACCATAAAATCGTCCTGAACATATTAATTAATATACAACATAGACCAACAATATTATATGTAGAGTAGTCAAAAAAGAAGTGCGAAATCCAGAATGCAACATTATAACAAGCGCAAACACAAAGAATCGGTAAAAATTTCAAATCGACGGTATTAGAATAAAAACAAATTGGAACATACGCACACTCTTGTTCGTACAAATTAAATTATTAAATTGAAAACTATTGACTCGATCGTTAAATTATTTATTACGTTTGGTATATATCAGTAGTATTAGTTTAGCTTAGTATTGGTTGGCGATTCATTATCGTTTCGAAATTGTTTTTTCCAGATTATTATTTGTGGATAAAAAATAAAATCGAGTTACCGCGCTTAACTGTGTGATTTACCTGTATATTGTAACTATTAATGATTGACTCTATTATTGACTATTATGATTCACAGGCTGACTTTAATGAGTTGTGTGTTGTGTCGTTACTACCAATGGACATTCAACTGTTCGACTGGCGGCTTATTGGTTCGAATCTATCTAATTGGTATAGTTGTGATGCATTGCATAATTATTGTGATTGTGATGATTTTGGTGAATCGGAGTGCCCAGGGAGCTATATACGACACAAAAGCTAGACGTTTTGTTCCGCATCTACTAGTTACCAAGTATGAATTTAAATAAAAATAGTTAATAAAATCAATGTGTTTTTTTTTATTCTAAATACATTTTGTTCTCCAGGATTCTGTTACTCTTACCTGAGATCGCATTGAACGTGCTTGGAACTATTTGGACCTATACAAATTGTATACAATGTGATAACGAACATTTTACAAATACTGTAGTAGAAAGTAAACATTACTGACTTTAGTATTATTATTATATTGTTCCTTTTTGCTGTTGATGTAATAAAATATAATTTTTTTTTCTAGTTGGAGTACTGTTCAACTGGGTTATGTTGGGCGGCTTGATATTTGTACTTGCTATGGTGTTAGATCCAGTTGGCTCATTAAAACTCCAGGAAGGAGCCAACGGTAATGTCGATACAGATACGTTATTGCATCGCAAAGTTACTCGAATCTGGGTGAGGCGTTTCAGATGGTTCTTTTGTTGGCTGATCAGAGATGAACATTCGCATGAAGCATTTTCTCAAGCAGCCGGTCAGTAACAATGACTTTGAACAACTGAAATCAAAAATTAACAGTTAAAAAGAATACCAATTACATGTATTTATTTGTGTTTATTAAACCTTTTAGGACTTATGAGCTCTATGTTCAGAAATACAGATATTGTACCGTCAGACTTTATAGCTGGTTTTGTGTTATTAAGAGTAAAACAAAAGCGCGAGTCTAGGGAACAAAGACGACTTGCTCTCTTGGCCGAACAAAGATATAATTGTACTTCTAGTAAGTAACACCAAACTCGTGTAAATAATAATTGTGTTACTAAAGTGGTTTGACGTTCGTATTTCAGTTGTTAGTGAATGTTTTACTGGAAAGCCGAATTGGATGTGTTTAAAAAAAGCCAGACATTACCTGCAACTATCCGTCGCTATTTACGGTTGGCCGTTCTTGATTTACCGCTACTGTATAACTGGGCTATTCAAAATGATGCCCAAATTCCTCTGCTGCGCATGCTTCAGGTAACTTATTTAACTTTATTCGACTTTGAGCAAATCGATTGAAATTATTTTATTTGCATAGAGCTAAACCAACTGTGGTTAAAGAGGATAATTGCTGTCTATGTAACTTTGCAGCAATTCGATATATGTCAAAATTACATTCTAAAGATATTTTGTTTGCTTCGTTTGTCAATCACATCTTTGAATTGCCATTTTTTGTAACCGCCGACCACGAGACTAAAAGCATAGTCATCGCCATAAGAGGATCATTGTCAATGCGAGATATATTCACAGATCTGACTGCTGTTGTAGAAAAACTAGATGCCTATGGAGTCCCGTCGGATAGCTATGTAAAATAAAATATAATAATGACTTATGATTAACTGGTTTAATTTTCGTTTCTATTGTTTTTATTCAGGCTCATAAAGGAATGTTGTGCAGTGCGAAATACATTAAAAGTGAATTGGAAAATCACAACGTTTTAGAAAAAGCTTTTACTAATTTTCCAGAATACAATCTTGTAATCACAGGTATATAAAATTATATACAATTTCAATTAATTACAGTTTAAAAGCGTTAATTTTTTAAATGTATGATTTCCAGGGCATAGCTTAGGTGCAGGAACTTCAGTACTTTTAGCATTTTACATGCGACCATTGTATCCTAATCTTAAAGTGTATGCATTTGCAACGCCAGGTAACAAAACATCTTGATTTTCTGTTTTTGATCTTTCAAATTGCACATTCAAGCCAAGTTTTCTTTGGAAATTTTTAAACAGTTGAAAATTCCAATGTGAAAATTAATTAATTGACTTTAATCAGATGAATATTAAATCAATTCATTTTTACTAGTCGAGAAACTCTTAAAATTTGAATAATAAATTTAAGTTTTACCACATGACGTCTAGTCTATACCGGATTTTATATTAGCTGACATGTCATGCAATTTGAAAGATGTTGTATTTTGTATATTGAAATCAAGTACTTAATATGAATTATATTGTTATAGCTGGATTATTGAGTCGGGATGCTGCGAGAATAGCTGAAGATTTCACCTTATCTGTTGGCGTTGGTGATGATATGGTTATGCACATGACAATTGATAATGTTGAAGATTTACGGACAAATATGATACAAGTGTTACAATCGTGTCGATTGCCAAAAGTAAAGTTATTATTCAAAAACATACTTGAAATAAATATGAAATTGAAATCGTTTGCCGTCAACTCGTAAACTTGTATTTTAACTAAATTTTCATTTTTGTCTTATAACTTATGGTATGTTTTAAAAGTTAACTATGCCCGAATGTAACCAAATTAGTATCTTAAAGTCACAAGTTTAAAATCCCATGTCAATGATTGAATAAACAAATCGATACTTTGTATCCAGATTCAAAATACATTCACAATGCTATCAGACTATATCAACTTCATAAAATTATTTTAAAAGTTAAACCAGAAGAATAATAATTGTTAAATATTTTTTTCAAAATGCGCATATAATATCAAACAAACGATTAATATAATTATTATGCTTATCTAGTTCAATGAAATAAAGTTGATATCGGTTTGGTTAAAATATTTACATTTTGAATAGTTTTATAATTCTCGAATAAATATTAGACCTTGTAACCGTTAGAAGAGATATTGCAGGGCACGGTTTCTATACAAAAATAACGGTTTGAGTTTTCATTTGTATTTTTTTCTTTTCGTTTCCAGTCATTAATGTTATTTTAAAAACTATGGTTATCGAAAACATATTATTTTTTGTAAAAATTCAAGTCACAAATCTCATTGTTTGCAAAATATAATACTTTACCTATTGAATACAAATACAAAAATGTAGTATTATAGTTTATGTTCTATAATATTTTTAATATTTCAACACAAAGATAAAAAACTAAAATTTTCAATTAATTAGGATTATTGCTAAACCGTGAACAAAAAAAAAAAAATCAGTTACCGTTCTATCGGGTTTTGTTCGGGTTTGGAATTCATTAATTTTTTTTCGACTTGTACGGATTATGTTCAATTATGGTTACACGTATTTCTTTCCCGTCCAATATTATAATATAATCTAGTTGTATTACCTGACTTTGCCCATGAAAGTTTATCTTTTTATAAAAAATAGAAAATAAATAAACAAAGTAATTATATTTAATGGTTAATACTCATAAATAATAACAAAATATTATTAATATTAATTAATATAATATATTTTGCACTCTTAATTATAATACTCAAGGCAAGACCTTTATTTTATTATTGTTTAAGTATACTTAATAGTTTGTATTAAAATTTATTTTATATATTTAATAATATTTATCTTTTTGTTAGGTTGGGTTGCTAGGCAACGCTTATAAATCAAATATTTAATTGTTTTTTATCAATTTTACTTCCGCTGCATATTTTTACGGCAGGAATTTTAAAAATACTGGCTAGATCGAAGATTTCAATAGCTCTGAATCGTCTTTGGACAACCCCGACAACTATTTTGCGAGAAACCGGTCCATTAGTTTTTGTCCATAGAGAACAAGAAAGAAAGAAAGAACTTTCATTTTGTTTATATTTATTTATTTTTATATACTTTATATTTTTAGTTTAACATTCTTTCCGTGAATATTTGAAAATTGTAAAAGTAAATATTTAGTTAATCTTGCCTCCAAAAATGATTTTAGACTTGAAAGGTTTATATAATAATTAAATTTATATATTTTTTTTGTTTTCAGTATCGGGTATTTCTAAATGGATTCGGCTATGCATTATTTGGTGTACCATCGCGGGATCTCGAGTCCACGTGGCGCCATCGGACTCCTTCAGAAATGCGCAATTCCCCACTTTTATCGACGCATTCGCCCGTTTTGTCTATGATTACACAGAACGATGACTTTCCAACTGATATAAGTAATAATCATCTAGTCCCGACTACATCGTCATATCCTTACGAACAACCGATCACTGTATCGTCTACTTATAATGTAATTATGCAATTCGTGTATATTATACGAATAACGAAAATTAATTTAGTTTGAGTATTTCAAGATCAGTATATAATTAATAACAAAAACCTGTCCATTTTCTTTTATTAGGAATTAGTTGTCAGGAGGTATTCGAAAATCCGTTTGTATACACCGGGGCACATATTACATATAACAAAAAAAAAGAAAAGTAAAGAACAGAAAAAAGCTGATAAGTAAGCGCATCGATACATCTTAACTTAATGTATATGTCGTTTTGTTAAAAAACTAATGTTTTTTTCTTCTTCTTTTTTTCAGGAAATCTGGCACTAACAGCAACGAATATAATTATGAGATGCGGTGGGCAGTTCCTGAAGACTTTAAAGAACTGCGAGTAATGCCCCGCATGCTGTTAGATCATTTACCAGAAAATGTTTTAAAAACTCTTGACAATGTGCTTAGTGAACAAAGAACAGAGATTGGCTTCGATTTAGCTCAATTAACTATGATCTGAGTACTTAAAGTGTTAATATTTATTTTACAAAACTAGAACTTTAAAAGTTCATGCTCAAATTCCTCTGTCCAATGATACCCCGAGTAATTATTATTGTATTAAGTGTACTTATTAAAAAGCAATTATAGTTAAATTTTAATGTTGATGTTAATTATATAGTATTAAATATTTTTGATAAAGTTTACTACTAAAAGGGGCGTGGGGCATAATATTCCTACAAATATTGTACTTACAGTATTTTATGAATTGATGGTCTGATTTCTGTGTGAATAGTTTTTTTTTTCATAAATTATTATTGCATATCCTTTGATTTAGAGGGTTTTTGTTTTTTTTTTTTGTTAAACATTCATATCAGCAAGTTAATCTTTTAAATTTTGAAAACAATGTAAAAATTCTGAGTTCGCGTAGAATTCAACCAATGTATTTTCGATTTAATCACGATTATTATTTATTAGGTATTATTTTTTACTATTTTTCATTTTAGTATTATTATTTTGTACGATAAAGGCACAGTTTTGACCTCAATCCCTACTGTTTTATAATTTTATGTACCTACAAAATGTTGTATAATTTTTTTTTTCTACAATATAATTTGTATAATTTATTATTTTATGATTTTCATGACAAAGTCATGACATTATGATTATTGTGAGTTGACATCAATACGTCAACTCGAAAAAATCAGTTCAATTGAAATTTTTATTCTATTTGTTACCAATATGATATATTGGCCAACAAAACTAATACTCTGTGATAACTTTATATATTAAGAGAAAAGTCTACTGATAAGCATACATATATTTTGAAAATATTTTGAATATTGTTTTTTTTTGTAGAATATTTTTAAATTATATGTAATTCACAGTGGCCTGAAATATGTCCGTACATACCATAAACTCTATGATGAAATAATAATATTTTTATATAAAAGTGAAATGTTTAATATGGTTGTAACTTTATTTTATTTTATTTTTATTAACAGTTTAAATATTTATACTTGTACTTTCCTAAAATCAATATGCTCATCCGTATTACCATAGTAACTTGTATACAAAGCAATAAACTTTATTTTACATATATATATATTTCACTTGAGTATTAGTGAAAAGTAGTCAATAGATCCTATTTTAATTAATTTATTAATATCCTTAATAAATTAATATATTTATTGTAAACATGAATCGCAATAATTATCACAATGTATATACTTTTGATTACCATACACCCGCAGAGTGGCGTTATGACGGCGAACAGGAAATCATGGCGGCCGAGAAACAACAAGAGTTGGCCCAAAGATTAACGCACGAGGCCGACCGATTGGTAGACCAAGTTAAAGACTCTATTGTTAAAAACCAACTCGAGATTGACCATCAGGCCAAGGTAAAAGTCAAAGATGTCGAGTACATGTGTTACGAAATTGAGAAGAAAATATCTGCTTTGAACGAAGAAATCGGGTTACTCGTCAAGTATCAAACGCGTATTGAAAATGCCAATAAATTTCTTATTGGCGACTCTCTTGATGTAATTTCCGAATGTCTTAGACTTAGGTGAGTAAGTAGAAAATTATGATTCAATTTCATACAAATTTTATTGTTTTCACAGAAACTGACAATTCGCCTAAAATGAATGTGTATATATGAAAATGATAAGTTTTAAGTTAATGAATACTTAATTTAACTTTTAAAGCTAACGATTGAAATAAACAATTTTAACTTATTTAGATTTACATAAATATAAATTGGCAAACTAATGAATCAATTGGATCAAAAAATTGGTTCTCACTTTTCAGGTTTTAAATAATAATAAATATTTTAAATGTTCCTTACAATGTACAATTCGACTAATTTGTGGTATTCACCGAACAAATATTAATGAAAAAATACCCAGGAAAAATATACAAGTGAAATAATTGCCAAATAAAATGTAGCCAAAAGAAAAATGAAGGAAAAATTCAAAATTATAGTTCCAGAACTGAATTGTTATTCAAAATTAGTCAAATTACACATAGGTAACAGCATTGATTATATAATTAACATTTATTATATAGTCAATGGTAATAGTAATAATAATAATAATAATAGTAACAATAATAATATTACAGGGTGACCTACTGTGAAATTTCTTAACATTTTTTAAATGATTTATTTATTTATCCAACAAAGTGAGTGTAACCGATAGTTATATTGAGTATTGACTAATTATTAAATTATTATAATTTACATAATATATTTAATGTTTTTAAATTCTTTGAGTCTCTTTTACCAAGGCATTATTACAGCATTATCTATCTATTATCTATCTCCGAGCAAAAGTCCTGGGTGTGCTCCTGACCATTATTATATTTTAAAAATAAATCAATAGAAATTTTTATTGGTGGTTTGGTTTTTTTTTTTAAACCCTATCATATGGCTTATTTAATTAAATAAAATACTTTTTAATTTTACTTGCAAAAAAACTATTAAAATATTAATTTATTAAGAAATTGATGAAAAAAAAAAAAAATGTCAACTTATCCATAACTTTTTAACAATAATTGAATAACACATTTTTACTTTTGAATTTTGTACGTAGGAATTGCCGTGTTAATAAAGACTTGGTGTTTGATGACGTTGAAAAGGAACTTTTACGAGAACGTGAATTGATTTTGGGCATTAAAGATCAGCTTGAAGATTTGTTGGATAAAGTCATATTACAAATCAGAAAACTAAGAGCGTTCGTTTATAACTTAACTGTGGATTTACGTTACAAGCGAAATACATTAAAAATTGAAAAACACAATGAACAGCTCAACGAAAACAACATTGCAAAATCAGTATTGAACAATAAAAACGTATTGAAACCGGCGTAAGCTATTTTTAACGACATAAACTTTTCTAATAATCAGGGCAGAAGATTATTTGAATAGATACTTGCGCAAATAAAATGATTTGTGTAACTAAATAAAAGCTAGCTAGAAAAAAAAAATGTTCAGTTATGGTAGATCCAGATCAGTATGATCATATCTTGTGTTGCATGTATATTATATTATAAATAAATTATAGTGTATAGGTAAAAGCAAATCTAGTAAAAATAAAATTATTAATTTCTCTTATTTACTGTTAAGTAAAGTGGGGACAAGAACATAAAGTTATAAGTTAATATTTGAAAATAATAAATTTAACTTTACAAGTTTATAAAGTTGGAAAACATTAACTTAACCATCGGCTATAAAAATAAATTAATTTAATTTTTCTTATGGTCTCTTCATGTTACCCGAGTAACATGAAAATGATTGTTCTTTTAGATTTTTAACAAATAATTATAGGTTTTATCATGATGATGCAGTCATTTTATACACATTTCTTAATTATTCTATTTCAAACGTGATAAATCAAATAATATTATTGTATTAACTTAACTGATAAACTATTCTTAAAAACAAAGTCACAAAGATGATTACTTAAACTAGTTGAGTTATTAAGTTGATCAATAAACCAATCGACTAGTTAATTTTAAAAGCTATAAAATAATTAACTTTTCAACTTAACTTTAATGTTAAAATTGCATAGCTAATGCCCACCTTTGAATGAATGTATACCTTGCAAGCAAAATATAAAATCAGACATTCTATGTTTAATGACTAAGATATGCTGAGCAATGTAAAATGTTGCCTCATAGTTGTGGCCTGTAGATCATAGGTGTATAATAAAATGACTTAATTTCAATTTCAAACATTTTTAACAATTATGAACATTAAATTATACATTTATTTTATTATATAAATTAAAAATTAAGTGCGTTCATAGTTTTATCTTTTAGGTAGCCTATTGTTGTAAAATACAACAAGGAAAGCTCGAGACTTAAAATTTTAATTAGTTGGATGTCTATAGAATTGTAATCTAACCATGAAAAATAAAGAATAACTTACATAATATTATGATACGAAACGAATGACAACTGTATATTGTAAACTGTAGGTACGGCTTGTTCTTGATTTTACAATTTGATTAAATCACTTAGAGAATATCAATGGGTCGTGAGAGGTAAAACCCTCTGATGCGACCCCTAAAATCTAGAGTCTTATTTTTTTAAAGTAAAATTGTATTTCTGTTGACTACTTTGTTGTAACATATTACAGAATATATATGTACATCACATACATTTTAATATAAACATCATAAACAAGTTTTTAATTCCCACAGCATGATTTCCATCGTAGAATGGTATCGTTTCACCTCGGACATGATATCGGAGGCCGACGAAGTATTGACGAGCGGTAGGCCTCTTCACGCATTCTTCGACATGACTTTAAGTAAAATGACCACAGACCTGAAAGCTCAGTCGAATGCAGTCGACCGGGCGATTAAGCTACGCGTGGACGAGTATCGAGAAGCGATTGAAAAATTAAACACTCAGAAGATTGAAGTACGTTTTATTTTATAAATATTTTGAGATATAACCATTGAAATGATATATACGACTATAGTCGTGTTTAATAAAATGATAGACGATCTGTGGGTACAATAAATCTACTTGGGTATGTTGGAAAAAATAGTTTCGTTATACAATGGTTTTTACAGCGACGCTCTAGTATATTTTTAATAAAACGTTATACAACGATAACAAAATATTATTTAGACAATACGTGAAAATCACTGGTGGTTTGAAATGTATTCTTATACTTTTCGATTTTCAGACGATCAAGAACATCAGAGAAGTGCAAATGACGATCGACAAACTCGGAAAAGCCGTGGACGACAAAGAGGCGTGCCTGGCATTGGTGCACACGAGGTTGTCGAACCGAACGCACCGGGATGGCGTCGAATTGTGCAGGGACGAGCTGGAGGTCAAGCTGTACGACGAAGTGATCGAATTCGAAAACAACGCGCGAAGTTTGCAGAAAATGATCGCCGACTCGGTTGTGTGTCTGAGGCAACTCAAACAGTCGCTGGTCCGGATCGACGTACAACTCGACATGAAGGAAAATTCGTTGCACATCGACAACGGATTGTGTGTCGAGCAACGGAAACGCGTGGATTATAGTTTTTATTGACTTGTTTCAACCGCAACTCGTGGTGGTGGCGCGTGAAAGGGGGAACCTACAATTAAATCACGCGATTCCCAAACAAAAATTTAAGTGGGTGGACCAAGAGCGGACCCAGCATCTATTTACGGGTATAGCACTCATCATAATAGGCTCAATTAGACTGTTACCCCCCCCCCCTCATAACCGTGACAAGCCCGACGATTTTTTTTTTTTTTGCTCAGCCCTCTTAAACTTATGACTTTAGTCTAATAAACTATGAAATTTGAATAAATAAGCTAATACCTAGATAAGCTAGTACTTGACATAAAAAATAAATCTATAATTGTGTTTTTCACATCAAACATTCATAATATTTTATATTATATAATACATTTAAAACTAGAAGGTATTTTTTTTCGGTTATGGGGGTATAACTTAGCACTTATCCCTGCTTTTAGACATATTACAATATAATATAATAAATAACTTTAGAATGCGAAGAAAATATGAGACTATATCCAAAAAATTAGGTACCTACCCAATGTTAAGCCATCGCTAGATTTGCATGTTTATTAGTTTTATTAAAATAGTTATTAACGGTCAAATGGCAAATGTTTTGAATTCATTAAGCTTAAAGATATTCGTCAAAACGCGTGGATTTAACACGATTTACAAATGTCAATTACACAAGCTCGGGCTCTTCAACTAGGTCCATCCTAAAATTTGAGAACAGACTTACTACATCTTAGTCAAATTTATTTGCAGCACTACTAGTGTAGAGCTGAAGTTTTTTTCCTATACTATGAACCCATTATGTATAATTTGATTTAATGTTTAACATTTTTACATTTTTATAAATTGTATGTATAATTGATCCTATGTATTTTTATATTTTTTTATTTACACAGTGTGACAAAAGTTTATTGGCATTTACAATTTACATTTGATTTTTTAAATAGTATCATTATAGTATTATGTTAGACCTTGAATCTATGTTATGTATACCGACACCAAAATTTTCAAAAAAACATTGTTATCTCTGGATTTAAATTAGAAAAATAATAATAATTTTTCTCATAATAAATTATAGTTAGTTTCATTATCTAGAAAGCCTAAAAATGTGTGTATTTAGCAAGCAGTTTCTTTGAAACGCCTCCCCGTAATTTAATATTGCACAAAAATCTTATTTAATTATGATATAAAAATGTTCAAAACAATAAATACAATTAATGTAAATACTTTTATTGTGTGTGTGTTTAATTTTCTTAATCTTTTTATGAGTCATAGAAGTATCAATACCATAAAAGAAAAAAAATACCTCTAATGATCAAAACAAAATTATTTTATAGCCGCTACAAATACTTTCTTTTTACTTATTATTTTATTTCTAAATCATGTGAACGAATTCAACTCAAATTTCACTGAAAATAAATATAATCTATTTAACATGTTATGTATCTACATTATGTGTGTGCCACTTGTACTTTTACCAACACTAATTTACGTGTAGTGTAAAGTGCAGAATAATAATGAGAGATAACCTATGTGTTTTCATTTACTGATCTAAAATCCACATACTTATTTTTATTGTATGTACATTTTGTGATTGGAATGACATTGAGTCCTCAGACAAAGTTCGATAGCAATTATTTTTATCGATAAACAGCTCATAAGAAAACAAGTTTGAACAATTAACTCAATCAACAATCAATTTGAAGATGATTAAGATCTGTTTTTAAAGAATGTACCATAAATTTTAATGAATTCAAATTCCACAGTTGGTTCAACAATGAAAATACCCAGGTATGATTTTTAGCAAGCTGTGTTATGGGAGTTCCTACTCCTCATGTGCTCAACAAAAGAATTCAATCGAACAACAAAAACCATTTATTTTACTCAATATTGTCAATATTTTTATCAAATGTATTAAAAAATCAATGGGCAATCCGTGTTAAAAATATTTACAGACTAACCTGTAGGTATTGTCACATTTCCTCTTACTACATGGCAATACAATGGTAGACCCAGGATAATGAGGTGAAATTGATCCCAATCAAAAGCTCTAATTAATCTCTATTGTTTCCGTCTTGTTCGAATCGTAATTTGATATAGAGTTGCCCAAAATATTTTGTTAATTTGTTCGTCATTGCAAGTGTATACAGTAATTTGTGCATATGATTAACTAAATGAGACCGAAAAAATTCATGGCGCCACTAATAATATATATCTACCATTAATTCCTATAGATACACAATATCTACAATATACAATTAATGGCATGAGTGCATGACCCCATTAAAGTGTTACACCCCAGGCCCCGGACTTAGAAATTATAAACAAACTGACTTTATTAAATAACCGTCAAATTTATATGATTTTTCCTTTTATTAAATTCATTCAAGTAAATTATTCATCAGAAACCTGAACTGCTTGAAGGTTTATGTGTATAGAATCTTAAAATACATTGTGTGATAGGTAAAAAACAGAAAAAGATATATCTATATTACTTATATTATTATTTTACTTTAAATGAGTAATAAAAAAATCATATAATTGTAGATTTTGCTCGGTCATCTTATGTAACTCCAGTATAATGCGTTCTTAAAATATTAATTTTTTTTCGAGGTTTAATATCGACAAATTATTAAAAATTATTCCACAGCACGTCAGTGCCAATTAAAAACACATCATCGTGTATTGTTTGAATCAAATTATTACACACGGACATTAAAACAGTGATTAAACAATTGGTTTTTGTATCGTGTACAGTTTTCAGTAAAACCGGCATTACAACTATTTGACCATGACAATGACCATGAAAAGTCACGAATTAATTATTTGCGACTTTGTCATGAGGCGGTGAAATAAACTACATACTTATGAGTTATGAGTAAAAATATTTGTGGAGTACGGTGGTTTAAGAGCTACGCTTTTCCTATGCCTAATATCCTGTGCGACGTAAAAAAAAAAAAGTCTATAAGATAATTCGGGTTCCGAGTGGTGTTCGTCGCGGACAATAAGGCGAAAACCAATTCTGCAAGTCGTGTTAAATTAAAGGAAAATTCAAAATAGCATATCATCCTAATAAATGAACAGGCAAGGCATTTCTATGACGATTTATAATCGACCTCGCCTTTAAATTTAACTGTCACCGAATTTAACTTTCAAAATTTGAAACTGATGAACGGCGATACTCGAAATGAAGCGAAGTCACGCTGCGATTTCTCATTTACGAGAGGGTAGGAGTCGGTTTGCGAAACAACAATACCGCGTAGCCAATACTCGGAATATTTGATTTAATCCTATATAGGTGTTTTACTATTAATTACAACGATATTATTACTTCTAAAAACAAATTTATCCTAGAGATAGAGTGAGAGAGGAGCATCAAAATCCCAACTAATGCGTATATATTAGTTATTGACATAAACTTATCAGTGACGTAGTCTCAGGGGGTCGGGGGGGGGACAGTAGGAACACTATAGACTCTATAGTGTAAGTATAGATGTATAGTATAGAGAGTAAGGGAGGCTTAGACCCTACCACCAAAATAGTCAACCGAATTTCTTCCAAACCTAGTCAAGGTTAGGTACTTTGAAAAATGTAATAGTAATAGATATATGATTGAAGTTATATAATAGACAGTACTTTATTATTATCTCAATCTTTTTAAACATTTACAGCTCGCGACGACTTACCGATCGGTTGGACTACGTGCGGACGTTATCTCGGTGCCGTGGGATGGGTAAAAACTTGGTTGAGGTCGACCTTGGATCTGACTAGTTTTTCTTCATTATCTGTGTATGCAAGTCGAGAGAAATTAAGAGTACGAAATATATTAAAACAACTGTGGTGAGTATGTTAAATTTATTCACATTTATAAAAACAACGTATTCGATCGAATTAAAAACGGGTAAATACTAAAATATAACGATGGCGGATCAAAGAAGGGGGGGGGGGTAAATGTCGCGTGTTTATTATATAATATTAAATCGCATTAAATTTCGACCACAATAGTTTAACCGTATTCATGGTTGTTCAATGGTTTTTAACATTTAAGGCTTACACAAAGATAATAATTAATAATAATAAACTGATAAAGACATTGACAATATTTTGCAAACAGCACAAATTATGTCTCTTGTTATTTCTTTAATCGACATGATATCATAATATATAATAACGCTATTATCGAGTAAAATGTAAACATTGTAAACAAATACATAATATGAATTTTATGAATTTGATGACGAAAAATTATTATTAATGTACTTATTATCCTCGTTGAATAATTTGTCTACATTTGGCATTGGATATATTTCAATTACACCACCCTCAACCGTCGATTCATTTCTGGATCCGAAATATGTATAATAATAATTATTTGTACGCAAGTCGGTAACTATAATCGTTTTTTATTTTTATTCAAAATTTAACTAAAGGACCAAAGTCCCAAATAAAATCAATGGATTTGGACCATTTTCGCTCACCATGTTTTTTCTACCACCGGGCATACCACGGGTATATGGTTATAATTTCAAGTGTTTTCTTTTTTTCTTCCTAGCAAACGACAAATTACGTTTTAACGTAAAACTGGGAGAAAAAACAGAACCCTCCCGGCCGCCGTGGAAATCAATCGTTAGCTAATAATTTTAACAATAAAAGATATCAAAGTCTACTGTTTATAATACCGGTAATATACCTCTATAAGAATTATTTATTTATAAATATCTAACTAAAATAACTATTATTATTTTTTATTGTTTTTTTTTTTTTTTTTTTATTAATAGTTCGCCAGTTACGTCTTTACGCTAAACATATTATTGTTTTACGATTTGCCACAAGGCAAGTGAGAGTACTGTATAGTCGAATAACAGCGGCAACGACGAACAACAACAGCAGCGATGATAATAATATGACTGCGGGTTATTAATCACATTCGTTTGGCATAATATACAGTCATATATATGGAAAAAGAAAAAAATCAAAACAAAGTAACTAATTAAAGACGAGGGGCAGAACGGAAAAAACAAACTGCGACCGGTCCGAACGAGATTCACACCAGGCGCGCGCGTTATCAATAATATTATTTCTTATCAAAAATAATCTCGGGCCTTACGTTTTAATTTTTTCGCTCTGTGTTCTCTGATCCGTCGGTTTTATTTTCCAGTCTTCGATTCGAGTGTTTTTTTCATCCGTTTGTGCCGCTTGTGGTATCACGTATCTCGTGCCCGAGAGCTACAGCGTTGCGTTAGTTGTTTACGTCTCGTCTACCGTGCGATTGGCGACGCGCGACCGAGTAAAATCGAACAAAAACAATTACGCCGTTTTGTCGTAGACACTGCCGTTTTTTTTTTGCGTTTTGTTTTCCATACGGGGGAGAGGTTGGTTTATTTCTCCTCCCGTCGCGACGTAAACCGTCCGTCTCGCACGCACGTTTTTACGCGACGGCCGCGCGCTATAATTCGCTCGCGATCCGCGTCCGGCTACGAGATGGTTTTTTTCGATCGTCGAATCCGCCGTTCGTGTCTGTTGGAATAAATCCCGTGCGGGTCGATCGCTGTTTTCAAGCAGGTCGCCTAAACACACGGGATCGCACACTGGCGGCACTCAGCAGACAAAAGCCGCAGTAGGTAATCCCAAAAGTCCGGGTGAACCATATTTTTCTCCCGACTTCCGTCCGGGATCTCTTTCGTGGGACTCTGAACAATACCGATTTGCGAATTCGCCATGACGGACGTCCAATCGAAACAACAACACGAAACAGGCACCGTTGTTACCGGCACCGGCAGTACCATACTGGACTTGCCCGCTGAATTGATCGTGAACATTTGCTGTAGCCACGTGCTGAATACCATGGACATCTTCAACCTGGCCCTTTCCCATCCTAAGCTCAATGACTGCCTGTTTCGCGAACAAAACTCCACTCTCTGGAAGTCCAAATACATACAAAGGTATGTGTGCACGTTTTGTTATTGTTTTTTGTTGGTCCGACAAATAGCACGACAATTTGGTTTTATACATTAGATACGGCCAGTTGGACGAGGACGAGTATAAAGTGTTGATAGATGAACAAAACACCTGGAAGGACGAGATCATGATGCGTATGAGTTTGGACAGAGCCGTAATTTTTGAGATCAAACAAATGCCAGGCAGGTACAAAATGTCCAAGAATGTACCTTACCACTTGTTTCCGTTTAGTGAAGAATTGAACTCGAAAAATGAAGGCCATCGATATTATGTCTTATCTGCCTGCACAAGATATTATAAATCCCTTCGTCTATGGAATGACAAGTAATTAGCCCTTAGAGCAATTAAAGTTTAGTAGTAAAAAAACTGATTGACTTTTGTTTTCGTTTCCTCCAGTTATAAAAAATATAACGATATACTATTTATGGCGCATCAGTTTCTCAATTATTCGTGTCAAGTGTATTTTAGTTATAAAATAGACGAATTCTTAAATTTGCCGCCGACAGAACAAACCTATGAACGTGGTTTATACCTGATGGGGCGTTGGTGGTGTCCTTCGGAGGATATATCATACCGTGATACAAGTAAATTGATGTTAAAACAATAAATATTCTTGGAACCTTAACTTTAATGTAACTATTTTCTCGACAGGCAAATATTTGGATGATTTAGCTATGAATGTATGCAATTACTTACAATCAACAAATCCAGTACATCCATTGTTTGAGAATGGAAATTGTTTAACTCAAGTGACTGAACGTGGAAAAACCAATTTGGCTCATGATTTGTTTGATGAAGCCAATTCACTAGCTATACTTAACGCTGTTAGAAGAGTGCTGTTTCATCGGAATCATTTAGTGTGTTATTGTAATCATGACATTAATTGTTACATATTGAAACAGGTACATTTTAATTTTAATATTAACATTATTTATGATTGATTATTTGATGTATTTTTCTTAGGTTATTGATCGCAAAAAGGGTTCCTTATATTTAACGTGTGTCATGTTTGAGTCAATTGCTAGACGGTTAGGAGTGAAAATTACTCTCACTGCAACGTCTGTTCACAATTTTATAACTTGGACATCTTCATGGCCAGGAACGAAAAAAGTTAATGACACATTTTGCTATTTGATAGATGTTACTGTTGGTTTTCACATAAGAATAGCCAATATTTGTCCAGTCACAAAAAAATTACCTGAACATTATGAAAATTCATTGCGTGTCGTAAGTTTTACACATAATTCATATACATATAGTAATTTTACTGCAGTTTAACTAAGTATTACTTTCATATCTTTAGATAATAAGAAATATCTAAATCTGATCACTATAACATTTATAAAAAAATAATGTCATTTTTTATTTGATCTAATGCCCTACTATGAATATGATATATTTGATTCATTGTATATATAGACTGTGTATTGTGTAATCAATAATTGTATACTTATTTTGTTTTATACTTAATATCTAATAATTTTTCTTTATTCAGAGAAAAGTTAAATTATTTTTATACTTTTGAAATTAATTATGTAAAATATCATTTAAATATTTTTCCTCGCCTTCTCTCCCATCTGTTTAGAATCGGCTATCCTTTTACTCATAATAATTTTCAATCCTTTAGTCTCTAATGCTTTCTCTCCACTCTTCAATTATCATTCATTTTCTCTGGACTCCTCAGCTAACATTTTATCATCTGCAAACAATGTGCACCACATACAGGGTTGCCAACTATTCCGTTTAGAAAATCAGGACTTTTTTCCAATAAGATAAAATTGTCTCCTGATTTAATATATTAATAAAGGTCATAATTTTTAGCATAGCATTTAATAATATGACACATATATTTTCAGTAGTATTACAAATTTCGATTTAAAAAATATGCATTCAAAATTTGGATGTTAAAATTCAAACAAAATTATTTTTATCAAATATTAGCTCTTATATGATGTGGTTTCTCCTAAAATGGTTACTCTCCTAAACTGTATAGTTTATTTATAAAAAAAAAAACAATTGAACTCTTACAACACAAATATAATATATTTGCATATTATGCATGACATATATTTTACTGTAACCGCTTTGTTAATTATACTGTTTTCCATTGATACCGGATCCTATTAAATAACTGTATTTTCAATTAATATGACACTTTTAAACATAATTCCATATTCATTTTTATGTTATTATTATGGATTGATATAAGAAAGACTAAAACTAACTTAATTAATTAATTTACTATTTTCAGTGCAATTAAATTAATTGATCATTATAATTTAAATTGAAAACCCTCCTTAATTTAAAAAAATGTAAATCATATTCTGGCATAGAATATGCCCGTTTTCTTTATATCTTGAATGGTTTGACAACCTTACTTTGAAATTTTTTAATTTCTCTATTCTTTTTTTTTTTTTTTTTTAATTTATGACTCTTTTTACATTTTTACCGTCTGCCAAAATATTTTATTCTTAAAAATGAGGTTTGATAATAAATGGTGTGATATTTCACTTTGATTATATAATTTTTTTAAAAATTTTTTTTTTTATTAAAAATAATATTTACTATCTGTAGTATAAATACAATAAGAAAGTTGGCTGACCTGAAAAGAATAATACTTACATCTTGATATTTTATGAGACTATATATTAACAGAACTTTTAAGAGTTATAAATGTTTTTTTTTATTTTTACATGTCGAGGTTTAAAAGATCCCAATATCAGTATCTTTTAAGCATGAAGTATAGGTTTCACTTAGTGGTAGAACTAATTGGAAGGTTTCCATTTTCTTGGGTGGAAATAAGTGTTTTGTTGTGCTCGGATTATTTGGAGTGAAATTTTACGTAAGACGTTTGTGATATGCCAAGAAGCAGATATTATTTTTCGGAGGACAATTGATTGGAATATCTAAATTGATCTGTTTTGGGATGACATGGCACAACCAATAGCACAATATACCCAAATAGGTCATAGAAATGATTTTTAAGTTAGGAATTCATTATTTAGAGAGAATTTAAAATTTAGGATAGTGCAGAAAAAATGTAATCGAGTGGTGTTTTGTTTTTAAATTTGGACTCTAATTGAGGCGCTTGTCAAATATTAGGTCTAAATATTTTTTGATTGGGATTGTTATTACTATGACACAAAAGTTATTCTTTCATTTAGAAAAAGGGATACGAAGGATTTGTCAGCATTTATTATTTATTTTCCATAATTAAAATTTTATCAAACCTAGTTTGAAGAGTTTAGGATACTAAAATAATATCATTGTCTTCACTCATTGAATCTTTGCTGTTTAATACCATTAAAATATTTTGGTACCAGGTATGAAGTGAATATATTATATAGATCAGGTGACAAGTGGTTTCTTAGGGCACCTTTGCACGAATTTAGTAGGGAGAAAATGCGTTCCCTTATCAAATAGAAAATTTAAATATAATATTTATTAGATCAATAAATAGCATAATAATGTAGATGTATGTTGAAATGTTTTATAATTATTATTTATCAACTCTTATTTTTTTTTTTTTTTTTTAGATTTTTTGGGAATTCGGTAGAGCCATGGAACAACTGTCTACCTTAAGTTTGTCTACATTAAAGTACGTGCTAGACTTCCAATATTTGATAAGGCCTAATTCTACTGAAGTCGAATTCAAAATTAAAAAATTCCACGAGATTTATGACTACTGTCGATGCCCTTTAATCAGAAATCAATCGAACTCGTTTGTGAGTATTTGCTGACACAATTTTCATCGTACACATAAAAACTTAATCATAAATATTGGTTTGTTTTACAATATTATTAAACATCTTATTTATGTTTTACTTATTTTGATTATCGAGCAACATTTAATGACTTTCAGGCACCACACCACGCGGATGAAAAGAACAATTTTTACCTAGACGTAAGTGATGAAACTTATGCTCATGACTGAAACTTTTAATATAATACGTAATATATATATTTTTTAAACTTCAGTTTGAAGACATTTTTCCTTTGTTACCGAGGAGACGCAAGGCGATTGATAATCCTAAGCATGCAGTTGGTATGGCGGTTGATTGCTGTGCAGTGGGCAATCATGATTCATCAAATATGGTGTCTGTATCTGGCATTATTGTGGGTTGGTCAATTCACAGGTTTTATAAATCTTCGACTGTGTATTATTTGCTTGTCAACCCAGATACAAATTTCACTGCAACCACGAGTGAAACTGTGGTCGTCCAAGCTGTACGGGAAAGAAAAGACGGTACTTCATATTTGTTGCTAGTATTCATTTTTCCTCATATTTTTATTTCTGGCCTGTCTGTGGTTCTTTTATACCACGTTAATGTTGTTGTCCACAATTTTCAATTTATCGACATTGTGTCAATTCAAATTGAGTGTGTCCACCTTTACAGATGCCTGTCAACATTCACCATACAGGTGCCAATGTATACGCTGTATAGTGTTTACTCCTTAAGACATCACTGGTTTTTATTTATAAACACAAAAATGACCATTAACTAAATAGTTCAATTAAAAGTAAAATCAAAAATTAATATTAGAAAATTCTTAAATTTGATCAGTTGGTTAGTTCATTTATTGATTGTGTCTTAATCCTCCACCACACAGTGTAAAAAACTAAACATTTTTTTTTTATTTATAATTTGGCTTTTTCAAGTTAATTTGAATAGTAATAAAATAATATTTGATATTCCATGTTTGACAGAAAATAATTAATAAATATTTATAAGACGTAGATGAAGCGTAATTCATCATGATAAATGATCAACAAAACTTTTAATTATTAATTAAAATTTAAAAAGATCATAATCCTTTTTTTGTTGTTTATCAGATAGATAAGATAGATGAGCATATTAAAAACTTAATTAATTTTTTTTGAACCGAGTTGAGTTAATGTTTTTTTTACGATATTAACTTTATTATTTTCGACGATTAACTTATAACTTACACAAGTTAATTATTTTCAATAACTTGCCCGCTTTTGTGTATAGTATATACTATATATAATAAAATACATTAAACTTGACGATATAAAATAGGGGTGGGCTGATCCTATAACCGATATCGCATAAATTATAAAACCACCAGCATGAAATATTAGCATCAATTGGACTGCATACTTACTGACAAAAGCTAATGCTAATGTTAATAATATGCAATATTGGTTCATTGTTTTTACCATAAAAGTGGATTTTTTTATAAATATACCTGAAGATTTGGTTCGCTCTTATTAAAAATAATTAACTTAAATTAAAAAGTCTACATTGGTGTAGATTCGAACAAATGAAACAATATTTGGTTTCTATTACAATTGAAAAATTCTATTATCGGAATTGTTATTATTATAAAACGTTCCCAGACTGTATGTCCAATTGATTTTATTTTTGTCCTTTGAAATATGTGTTTTTCTAGCAAATAGATGTATAGTTTTTTTTTTATTTACAACGTATGATGTCTTAATCAATACATAGCTGTGTCTGCAATCGTCATGAGTCAATGTATTATGTTTCAGACGAACTGCGGAGACAACTGACACCAACCTATGAAAATTTCAAGTCGTTTGGCAAGTTTTTCAAGCATTTTGATTACGAACTGGGCGCATTCGAGCCCATCGACGACCTGATGAAGCTCTATCCCGATGATATGCCATACATCCAAACCATCAAACATGGTTCCTAAGTGTTAATGTTTATATGATATTATGATTATTGTTTAATGTAAAATTACGTGGTTTTTTTTTTTTATCTCATTCTTGCCAATCAATCAATCGCGATTTAAATGATTAGGATAATCGTCGTCGTGTAGCTCTAAGTCGTAACAAACACACCATGTTCAGGTGGAAAAAATATTGTATTCAGAGAACTCGCACCGCGCCGTTTTCCATAATTGTTCAAACTATTGATGATTTGTGTTGTTTATCATCGTCGTTGGTATTATATTCCACGACTCGTGGAAATTAAAATCCCTTAGTCTTAATATTTATAAATTTATAATTAATTAAATTAATAAACTTATCAAATTTTCATTATCATCACTAATGTTATACCTTTTTGATTTACGACGAATCGTCAATCGACATCGACATCAACATTGGACATGTTGGCTCGCTTAGAAAGAGAGAGAGCAGAGTCAAAGACCACTTTTTCTTACGGGCAAGAATAACAGTTGACTGCGATTAGCGGAAACAAGTCTCAGACTCGAGAGACTGCCGGGAAACGAGGCAAAGGGAAAAAAGGTTACAATACAAAACAAATCGATACGTAAACGCGATCACATCGAGCTCTGCACAAAACGGCAGTAAAAATTTTAAGCACACTTATTTCTGAGGGCAACCATTGATCGATTTATTACATGAAAATTCTACATCCGTACGAACAATCTGAATATTACAAAACTTCTTTTTCTGGCCGATCATAATCGATTGATAAAATGATTAATGACGACTTACAATGTATCTAAAATACATACAAATTAACTTACATAATAGTATAATATATGATATAAACATATAAACATATTACAATACAATGTTTTGTTTACCCTATAATATATTTTAAACAGTCTCGGGGGAATTGTATTTTTCTTCAGAAGTTACTGAAATTCCCCATTCAAAACAATGAAATAAACTTTACATAATTTGTAAACTGATGACGAAAAAAAAAAAAAAAAAATTCCAAAGCTTAAAATTATCTTATTATATGTGTACATAAAATTAAAAATTAAATATATATATATTATTATATATATATTAAATAAGAGATTGATAATATATATACATAACGAAAAAAATACTTGATACAACACCAAAAATCAATTGCTTCTACTCTTTTTTTTTTTGTCTCTATCGACTCTATTGTAATTGATGTAACATATGATTGGAGCCGGTATCTGTAATAAATTTATTCTTGTCTTCAAAATTAGGCTCAAACGATTATGATCAGCGTCAAATTCAAAGTCATATCTTTTCTTAATACGCTTTCTATCAATGGCATCTGATCTTTGCATGCGTTTGGATGTCCTATCAATTCCTTCATTAACACTAACAGGATCGTCGACATTGGCGTCATTGTTCTCCGTAGAGTTGTTCAAATTGCCCGAAGTTCTTGGTTGAGAAAAACTATTGAAGAGTGGTGGTAGTGGTCGTGATTCCTCTAAACCACCTATCAAGGAAGTAGAAGCCATCAATTCTAGTGCATGTGTTGAATACAACTTTCTTTGGTAATCGCTAGACCATGAATTCTTGGATGAAACGGTAGACACTGTCTCCCATGAATCACTGGCGGCACCACCATTTGAAATATTTTTTTCACAGTCATTGTTTTCAGTACGCATATTCAGTCTCATTCTTTTTGAATTTTCTGTTTCCGTCGCTATTATATGTGGTATGGAACATCCAGCTCCTTGCGTTTTCCTTTTTACCGATTCTTCAGCATCTTGTGTACTCTCATTGACCGATTCTTCAACTTCTGATGTTATTCTTTGAATCGGTTCTTCGGCAAAAATGGTTAGACCTGGAAGTCTGGTTATTGTGCTCCGATAACCCTGAATATTCTCGTCGTCGTCAGGATCAGATCCATATACACATCTCTCAATAGGTAACACATTAGGTTCAGTACCTATTTGACAGAGAAGAGTGTCAATACGATTGCCATTAACGATAAGATCATCATTAGGATCGCCATGAAGGACTAATCCATCATTGATAGATCCAGCATTGCCATGATCGATAGATCCAGCATTGCCATGATCAATAGATCCATCATTGCCATGAATGGTAGATCCAGCATTGCCATGAATAGATCCGGTATTGCTATGATTTGATGATCCATCATCGTTTAGATCGATATATTCATGCCTGCTTTGATCCCTATCTAATACTTGGGGAAACTCATCTGACAAAGAGTCTGTATCAGATACGGCCTCATTCAATCCAACAAATGTGTCAACAATATTACGAAAACTAGAGACATCTTCATTGCTAACGCCATACTGTAAACTAACAAAATTTGATAGTGAATCATCCTCACCAATAAATTCGCCTTTTGGAGGAGAATAACTTTCTAAATCAAACCAAGTATTCAATTTCAAAAGAGGAAATTCTTCTGTTATATTATTACGTAATAATGAACGGATTTTAGATCTGCATAGATTTTCTAAACTTGGTGGTTCAACAGAGGCTGAAAAACAAGAAAATTATATTAAAACATGAAATAGAATATAATGTATAAAAATAATTCAAGCATGTGATTTTTTTTTTTTTTAAATTCACTTGATTACAATAATTAAGGATCAATAATGAAAACTTCATACTCGGTCAAAAAGAAATATATGAAAATGAAAATGTACAAATTAATTAGTTTTGCAAAACAAGCATGTACAAACTTGTTTATTTGTTAAACTCAAAACTGTGAATAAAATGTATAGCATGAGCATTAATCCATTTTATATATTATAAAATTAAATAAATTTAATCTATTCTAAGATTGAAAAATCTACATAGGCTTGAAAATCACATACATACAAAAAAGTAATTTGTTTCAAATATACAACATGTAATACTCACGAAACTGTATTGAATTATCATTACAAACATTAGGCACAACAAGATTTGAAAAGTTCACTTCTAATACCCTCTCTGATTTCCATACATGTTCATCTTCTCTTTTTATTTTTAACAGATATCCGCCCGTTGGCATAACTAATATTCCACCAATCTAAAAATAGATGAAACATATACAAATAACATATTGTTTCAAATATCAAAGTTTAAATTATTAACAAAAACATTACCTTAATAAGAGACTTCATAAAATCACATCCCTCAATTGCTACATCAGCTCCACAATAGACTCTATCATAGTAACCAGTACTCTTTAGTTCAAATATATTTCCTGTAAAAATAATTTATTAAATTTAAAAAACACTAACATTCAAATATGAACACTCAAGCCTAGTATAATCTTAAAAGGCTGTGAAAATGTTATTCAACCGTGAAAAATTATAAAAGTATTTTGCCCATCATTAATTATTTTTTTCTTCTGCATTTCTATACAAACTCACAATTATTAATTCAATAGTCAACCATAGGTTTTAAAAATTAAAAGTTGATAAATAGTAGTACAATTGTTCCTCACTCCTAAAACATACTTCATTACAACTCTTGAACATATCCCTCTTTCCACTTTCATACCCACCAAACTCACTATTGTCAAAATAACTCGCTAGAGGATTCTAAAGATGGTAAATGAGTATGGATTAAAATTCTTTCATTGCTTATTAGCATTTGTATATAACTTGTTAACTGATTACAGTCTATATTGAAATTTTATAAGCATCTATTTTTTTTTTTTATAGTACTAACTCCAATAAATGTGAAAATGTCTAAATAATATTTGAAGTTTATTAGTACTATACTAATGCCAACTAGCCAATGGTGTTTGTACTAATAAAATAATAAAAATATGTTTAGACATATGATTAATAAATTGATATGACAAATGAAATTGCTTTTTCTTATTAAATTACCATAGAATATTCAAAAATAATAAATTTTAATAAAAAATGATAATTAACTGAAATATTCTACAACCTCAAAATATGCAAAATCAACATTTTATATGTATTGATGTTAAATATGTTTTACCCCAATAAAGTTGTATGTAAATAGTAATACAGTAGAACAGGAGTGGCCAATTCAAATGACCTTGCGGGCCACTTTGAAAATACTTAACAATCCCGCGGGCCACATATTTATTTATTTTTTATTAGAATAAGCATTCCAGAATATTCTATTGGCATAAAAATACATTTTTTTTTAAATGTTTGATAAATTTCACGGGCCTGCAAAACTTTCCAAGGCGGGCCGTGGGTTGGCCACCCCTGCAGTAGAACACCAATTATCCAGACTAATTAATGTCAAGGGTGGTCCAGATAATTAAAATATGGCACATTAAAAGTTAGACATTTATATGTATGCATTGTATTTATTATTCGGCAATAGTCGATAATTAACAGCCAGCATTCAATAATTATAAGATGAAGATCTAATCTACATATATGATTATGTGGAATGACAAAATACGATAACAATTAACGAGTTATTAAAAAACTAAACCTTTTTTTTTTTAATAAAAAAAACCAGATTGGTAGTCTACTATATAATATATAGTATTTTACATATAATGAAAAACCATACAAATTTGAATTCTACATTTTCTCAAACTATACCTACCCTGTAAGAAAACCGGCTCACAAAAATCATCATGATCAAGTGCTGCAGCTCTTAATTTTAACTCTTCCAGTTTCTGATTGGCAAGATCTACTAAAAACTGATGAAGTTCAATTCCATGATTAACACCATTAATACCTAAAAGGGAAAAGTAATGTATTTCAATGAATTTGTAATCAAGTAAAAAAAAAGAACTTTGAAAATTATTTTAGAATTTAAAATTAAAATTACAACGATTATCAAAAGTAATGGTAAAATATTACTAAATGTCCAATACTTACCCAGTATAAAGCCAGCCATAGTGCTTAAATATCCAATTCCAGAACCAATGTTTAAGAATTTGCTAGCAGTTTGTAACTCTAAGCATTCTAAAGCAGTAGCGTATATGCTTGGCGCAGACAAATGACATAAACCTGTTTGCCAAGCAGAGTCATTATAAGCATCTTTTTTAACCTCAGAAGGAAAATAAAATCCTCTATCAATATATCTAAAAACTTTTTCCACATTTGCAGTGAATATGTATTTCCTTCGGATCAACGAGTCTGTTAGTTGATTCTGGTTGTAAAAAAAATTCGAGCTCATTAACTGACCCATTGTTATCGTTTAGCATACAATATTTGAATACGACCGATTGAAAAACTAGAACATAAAGACAAACATCTAATTAGTAACGTGACTTAATTATAATTAATACTCAGCATCGTAAAAAAAAAAGATCGAACACTGAAACACAGAAACGAAACATCACCCGATAAGGTCGCGGAGTCTTGCGCCCAGGTTTATAAAAACCAGAGGGTTTTAAATGAAAATACGTGAGAAACTACTTGATACCGTCGCACAAACGAATTCGACAGGGAACATTATATACATATTTTCCGACGTAAAAATATCATGCAATCATTTCGTGTGTATAAAAAAAAAATACTATTCATGTTAAAACACGCGCTCGCACGCACGCGCTACACGCACGAACGCGTGTGCAAACGTCCGAACGCACAGCCATTACGTACGGACTTCGGAGTGTTGTGTGACGAACAAACGTGAGGAGTACTCGGCGTATACTTACAGTGCCGAGACGGCCGCAGGATGTGTCCGTGTTATAATGCGTTTCGTTTCGTCATAATACGAATGAACGGCGTTCGATTCCCGACGCGACCGAGCGTACGGCCCGGTGGGGAAAAAAGATGAAAAGAGCTACACGCAAATGGAAAACGCAGTCTGTACGGACGGCACACGGCGTCGTCGAAGGACCGGATCGTTGAGCGGGCAGGCACGGACGGACGAGAGAAAGAGTGTGAAAACAGCGAGCAGAAAAAAATGTAAACACCGATAAACAGACGACTGACACACTGCGCCAGCGCACACACTACACACACACACACACACGACACACACGCGCGCGCCGCAAGAGCGGAGACGACGATGTTTACCAAACACTAACGGACGGGTCGGGCGCGCGGAGGGTAATAGGTGAAGGCGAGCAGTTCGCAGACGACGGACGGACGATGACCAATTACGTATCGGGACCTGTTGATTCGACCAATGAGGATTGCGGGCCGCCGCAGCAATCTGGTAATCTGGTAAGCCGGGAATATTGTAATCCGACCGAGTGGTCGAAACCGCGGCGTATATGTAGGTGCCGGTGTGTGCCGAGTTGGACCCGAATCGCGGTATAAAAGTGAGCACACGGACGCAGTGCAGTAAACGTTTTTCGATTGAAAAAGAGTGTATTTTCGAGAGAGAGGATAAACCTAAAAAAGTAGAGATGCGAACGACGACGACAACATCGTTTTGTGCCCCCGCCTGGATTTCACTGCTTTCGTTTGGCGGATTTACGACGACCACGACGACGGGCACGCACCACCGGTAGAATCAGTTATCTAATCCTCATGACCGGAGACATTTATTCGGAAAAAAAAAAAACAATTTTTTTCGTACCCAAGAGACTTTAAAACTTTATACTTAAAAATTATTAAATATTTGTAGAGACCGTACCTAACTAGATTTTTAGATCGTCAAAAACTATGGGATAATGTAAGTACAAATTTATTTATAACAGAGATATCAAAAACGTTATAATTTATGTTTTTAATGATAAACACGCTTAAAAATATAAACTAAAATATTTCATCGAAAATGTAAAATTGATTTTTCAAATGTACGGTGAAACTCAATACAAATTAGAATAATTAGTACACAACGTACTCATATTGTGGGGGCATCCCATTTGTTTTATTTTGTGGGGGCCCGCCTCCCTAAATCCGGCACTGGACATGACGAAATGGATATTTATTTTGTCGCGGAATCGAAACTCATACAATATTTCCACATTTCTATGTCGAGGTATTTACATTCTATAATCTCCATATTATCAATTCAGTGAAACTATACCATAATATAATTTGTAGATAAAAAAAGATTTAAATTTTTTAATATAATATGTCTGTTAGAAGAATACGTACTCATGTACGGCTTTGATATTAACAATTTTGTATTTTAAATGCTTTTAAAAAGTATTGTTTATAACACTGGACACATTATTATTGTCTGCCTCTGCTGTAATGTGAATTCATCACAAAATATCAACACTAAGAACACCGTGACTCGCGTCTGTTTATGACTTGTTTTCACAAATACATAATAATGTGTGATCAAATTAAGATCATAGAATATCCAGACGAAAGGATTAAATGTTCATTAAATTCCAGGAATAATTACCATGCTTCAGAATACAATACACTAATTTAAACAATTATCTACGTAAATTATTAAATGGTTGTAGAATACCAATAGGTCACAACAATTTATGTTAAAATACAACTACCAAAGATAAAATAGGAATTCAAGTTTTTTGAATTTGAATAATTTGTTTATTTGTTTATGTACTGCATACAAACAAAATATTGTTCCATTTAGGTGAAATATGGACAAATAAAAAGTACATAATTAAAACGAATTTTAAACATAATGAAACACTGAAGAAAATCAATGATGACGGTATGAAGTAATTAACGTCTGTCCGTTTTACCAATGCCTCTTTTCCCAGCGAACAAGTGTTTCGGTCTTTTAGTTCCAATAAATCTATCAGCTTCACCTTTGAGACCTTGCTTTTTAACTTTCTTCGCAATAGCTTTATGTGCTACTTGTTTCAGTTTCAATTGCATCTAAAAAACACAAAGAGCAATAATTATAATACTCAAATTGACCATAAAATCTATTTCTGTTTCAAAAACAGTTCCTTTTTTTTTTTTCAATAACAAAGTGATAAAACATACCGAAGAATCGCGTACACCAGATTGATTACGAGGTAATCTACTCTGGCTTCTTGATGTAGATGTTGACCGATGCATAGATCCCAAACGTGGTTTCTTGGCATTTGTTCGTGACTGAGATCTTGATAAAGAACGAGCTCGACCACGAGTTTTTGTAAAATGAGCCTGAAAACAAAAAAATGAATTATAAAATAATTGACAAGAAAAAATAAAAATAAAATTGATAAAAAAATGAGTAGAGAGAAATATGGTTTGCATAAGTGGATCTGAAGATTAATTTGAAAAAAAAAATGAAGCATTACTTCTTCAGTTCCTTCCATATCAACTCCAAGATCTTCCATACGGCTTCTGAAGTCTGTAGCACTACGGCCACGAGCTTTGGCTGGAGCAGTCCTTGGTGTTGTAGGTTTACTAGATTGGCGAGATATTCTGCTTTCATTACGGTTAACAATCTTTCTATCTCTAATCTTTTGAGCCAATTCTTTAATCTCACGCAATGTTTCGTCAATTTCAATTTTAGGCACTGCATAGTATCCAGCTTCTTCTCTAAGAGCTTCTTCCCTTTCAAGATCTTCGACTTTCTAAAGTATATTTAGAAAATGAATAATTAAATCAACAAAAATATAATTTAATTAAAATCTCATAAAATAAATAACTCTTAATTCTCATTTTACCTGTAATAATTCGGCATGAATAAAATCTGCAATGTTTCTTCCATTCCAAAATTCTGGTATTATATCATATTTAATATCATCAGGTAGATCATAGTTCTTTTTAAGGTCCAAAATATAGTCATCTCCAAGTTCATCTTCCAAATTTTTCTCAAGCTTCTTCTTAAATTCTTGAAGCTCTGCTAATCTTTGTTTTTGTAATACCATTTCTAGAAGAAGAAAAAAAAGAGTTTATAATAATAGTGTCAAATAAATAATAGGTAATATAAAAACGCCAATAAAACACTGGCATCAAGTTTGAAATAACATTTGTGCAAATTTTAAACCTATGATAAGACATTGCAATAAAAAAATGATTCTGAACTAAAATTATAAAGATAATATAATGTGTAATGATTTGAAACTAATGAATATTTTATTTTCAGTATTGTGTAACTCAAATTTTTAACTTGATAAATAATTTGATGTTAGTGATTTACTACTTATGAATATGAAAAAAAAAACCACAATTTAATAAAATCAATGTATTTTTTGATTCGTTCAGAATACCATAGGTTTATATTATAATAAAAAACAAACAAACCAGGTATTTGAGGTGGTCTTTCTTTTTCGTCCCGAGTTTTAGGTAGAGCTACATGTAAGCGGTTCAAAATTGAATCAACTTTTTTAGCTTGGATTTTATTTTCAATACGATAAGCCAAGAGAGTGTCACATGCCTAATAATAAGAGCAAAATTAAAAATTACAATTTTTATTAATGTTAATGTTAATAATAAATACCTGTTGTTTTACGGCCATAACACCTTCTTCTGTAACAGCAGACATAGGCAACAGAGGCACATTATTTTTTTCGAAGATACTCAATGCTTCACGACTGGCCTCACTTAATTGATCCATAGGTGTAACATCAGTTTTGTTACACACAACCAATAGTGGCTAAATCGATGAAACAATAAACAATATGGTATAATTTTATTATATCATAATAAAATTAAGACAGTTTTTACAAAAAAAGTTGAAAATTTGTCATTGTTTTTGGTTTTTATATTTGATTTATCTACTACATGTACATTTTTGGTACATAGATCATTTGCCATTTAAACTAATACAAAAAAAAAATACACTCTTCTCACTACAAACCCAAAACTTAATGAAAATGTCTTAAATTGTTATTTTAGTTTAATAATTTTGAGAACAGAGAAAAGATTTTGTAACGAGATTGATGATTTTCAATCGTGTACCAAATATGGCACATGTAGCCCACTAGAAATTCATGGTAAAACAAATCTATACAAAATGCGATATATGTGAAAGATACAAAACATGGCTAAGTGGTTAACCTGTTGAATTGACTTATGAGGACTTGAAAAAAACTATTCAGGTCTTAATAATTGAAAGTAACAATGTTATTCATTTTTAACTACAATATAATTTACAATTGTACATGTTTTTATAGAATTTTATCAAAGTTTGAATATTCAAACACTTGGCAAAAAAATTGTGTCAATGAATCGCTAACATTATTGTATTGAAGTAGGTTCAAATTAATAAGAATCTTGTATTACATTTTCAAGTTTAACATCAATAATTAAAAAGTTATATAACTATTTAACCTATTGAAAACAAGGAAAACTTTAAAAATGTCAAGTACCAATAAATAACATAAAACTATTTAAAATATTTTCAAAATTATATAGTATTAATAAAATACCAACGATTCATAGTAACTCAAACCTTGAAAACTCAAATAAAAAAATTCCCTTTCAAATATTAATATCACTTTATGTTTAAATAATTTTGTCAACTCGGAAATTAATCAAAGAAGTTTTACCTCGAATTTTCTTGCTCAAATTTATAACTAAAAATGTAAAATGAATTAAAATATTTTAAATACATTTGGATATTTGAAAAGGATGGACTGAAGACAATATTATTATCTCCAATAAACTAGCCAATGATAATGAAGAAGTCGAAGACCCACAAATAGAACCCTGCACCATAACAAGTAAAGAAGCATTAGAAACATTACGTAAATAAATAGAAACCAAAAATCATTTACTGACAAAATCTACCAGTTGATTATTGAATCAAATTTTCTAGTTGAAATTGTGTAAGTACAGGCAAAAAAACTTAAATTAAAATAAAAATTCATGGTAAAAGCAAAAGTTTCATAATTTCACTCATAATCTTGTAAAAAATAAAAATTTGAACCAATATAAAGAGGAAAATAATAATTAAATTTTAACTTGTTGAAATAAAAATGTGCTATTTCCAAATAATTACATTTTATTTTTAACAAATTCTATAAATGTAGTTATTTAAAAATTACCTTGTTAGTAAATAATGGTTTGATGGATTCATAAAGCTTGACTTGTTCTGCAATTGAGTGACCGCATTGTTCAGAAACATCAATGAAATAAAGAATAGCAGCTCTTAAATGGGCCAAAGCAGTAACAGCTTGCATTTCAATAACATTTCTCTCTTCTAAAGGATGGTCCAATACTCCGGGGGTATCAACTACTTGCCAACGTAAATATTTATAATCTGTATGTCCTACATACAAACTTTTTGTTGTGAATGCATATGAATGTACTTCAACATCAGCTCTTGTAATCTGCAATATTTAATACATTTATATTACGAATAGTTTGAATTTAATAGAAATAAGACACATAAATAAAGACAAATAAAAGAAAATTAATAACCTTATTTAAGAAACTGGATTTTCCAACATTAGGAAAACCACAGAGAATCAATGTTCTTGTGTATGGATCAATTGATGGCAAACGTGATAAATGCTGACGGACTTGTTCCAAATAAACTAAATTGGGTGCTTGACGTTTCATAATTGTAGCCATCCTTAATAATTTTACATACACATATGATAAATCAATAATGATGTCCTTATTCACAGACAAGTAAAAAAACACTTACCGTCCAAGAGCTGCTTTTTTCAACATTTTACAACGATATAAAGAATCACCAAATTTCATAAGACGAACATAGTCTTTACCAACACTGAGAACAGAATATATAATTTCATATAGTATATGAATGATAGATTACACGATAGTAATGTTATAAAATGCTATTACTTGTCAATAAGATGTCTTGCTTGATTTAGTTGTCCAAGAGCAAGTTTGTAATGGTCCTTGTCATATAGAATATTCATTAAATCGGCGTAAAACGGATGAATATTCTGCATAAAAAAAAAAGTATTTAGAATCTAGATACTACATATTCGTCGAAAGCTATGTATAACATAATTATATATATTAAACTTACGTCTAACTTTGGGAATTCTTGAATAATCATAGTGAGACGTTCATTGAAATTTTGTTGGGTATATCGTACTTTACGCGTGTAAAAGGATCGTATTCTTGATATTTTATAATGTTTATGTACAACAGTGGGAGTCTTACGTTGAGTTTTTGATAACATTATGTTAATAAAGTCCTGAAAATATAATATTAAATCAATAAGTATGATATAAAACATTTTAACATACAAATATTATATTAAAATTACAATTAAATCATATTTTATAGTTAAAATTTACCTTTGAGGTCGGTACGACCGTAATCTTTTTAAAGTTGTACAAAGGCATGTTTATATTTTTATTGAATTACTTAATAAATTTAAAATTTTAGATCAGTAATGAGTTAATACTTTGAAAATCAAAAAATAAAAGTAGAGATAGTTATTACGATTTATTAGATTTCGGAAAAAGAAAGAAAATATTATTGTAATTTATAACCTCATTTGACAACACGTTTTTTACTACGTCAGTGTAGCCATCATACGAATAATTTATTACCGCACATAAAGTGGCTTTATTTTTTATTACTAAAATTATTCATCTTAATAATCATACCTATTGCGTTTTTTATTTAGTTTTAATTTTAAATTTATGGATTCTTTTCTTAACAATTTAATAATTATATTCCGACGAACGAACAATACGATTTGCGACGTTTTCGTTACTAGTTTCAGACGTGTAAAACAAGTGGTTATTAAATACGTACAAAGTCGATTTTAAAACATCGATGGCGATTTATATTGAAAGATGAAAATTCATTTTGAAATGTAATTTTAAATCGAACTTTTTTCATATAACATCTATATATTATATTTGTGAGTATACTCGTATCCCTTTATTTTTAATTCTTGAGGTGTGTTTTAAAAATTTAAAAAAAAAAAAAACAGTGATAAATAATGTTGTTTTTTATCTATAATATCGCTTAGATTATAATCGATAATGTGATAAACGTTGAATTGTATAAACGACGTCTGTGTTTGTTGTATAAAGCACGCGCTGAGAGTAAACACTGTAAATATAATTTCGCTCCCTGAACAGATAGCCGGTTCATTGTAATTCATATTATTACGTTTGTTAACGATTTACAAATTTTGCTTTAGCGTCTTGTTGTGCCGTTTTCAAATTTGAAATCCTCAATTTTTTTCACCCGAAAATAAATCAAACGTCACCATGAGCAAAGCACATCCTCCAGAGTTGAAAAGGTAAGTCACAGGAATTACAGTTTTTTTTTTTTTTTAAATATATAATTTACGACATATATCCCACCTTTTATCTGGTTGTTTTTTGTTCGTACAATTGTTATTTCACCTTTTTAACCATTTTTAAGACTTTAATACTCGTGTTAGTAAAATAATCTTGGAATAATATACACTGTACCGTCGTTTATTACTGTTTTTAACTATTATTTACAAATCTTCAAAGATAGCAAAAGTTCAATAATGTTGTTAATTTTTTATTGTTTGTTTTATTTATTTTCAGATACCTCGACAAGAAATTGCAACGTAAGTAGAGGAAACTATTAACTATCGCCTAATGAGGAAATTAACAACCATTGTATACTGTAGTATATAGCCAAGCTATTCTAGATCCGTAATGTCCGGAATACACGAAGCTAGTTTTTCAAGCCGAGATAGCAAACTAATGCTAGTAAACAAGAAAGCTAGTAATTTTAGCTTTGTTTTTAAACCAGCAATTTAAGAGCATTATATTGAAAAGTCACAATAAACTGACATTTTTCCAATCATCGTTTAAACCATTCTAGTCTGTGCCAAGCCTGGGTAGACGTTGAGAATATCTAGCTCCTTGCCTGAAAAACTGGCCTCGTGTATCTCGGGCATATATTATGATGAACAAAAAAATGTATTAATCTATTATTATTATTTACAGTGAAACTAAATGCCAACAGACAAGTGTCGGGAGTGTTGCGTGGGTTTGATCCGTTCATGAATCTTGTTTTAGACGAAACTGTTGAAAAAATCAAAGATGGTGTTGTGAACACCATTGGCATGGTGGTATGTTTTATTATTCAATCCATTTTAATTTGAATATTTAGAAATCCTTAACGTTAACTTTGATTATTTATAGGTTATTAGAGGCGATAGTGTTTTAACTATAGAAGCATTGGATAGGATTGATCAACATTAAGCCAGACCAAATACTAATGTATTTTTTAACAACCCACTGAAAATATTATGTTTGTATAATTTTTTCAAATGTAATAAATTAATTTAATTAAGATTAAGTTAAGTGTTTACTTGATGTTTCTTTTTTTTAATTTTATAAAATACCTTTTATTATTCTTATATAACCGGGGCTCGGATTTTAATGACTCAAAAATTGTCTAAAATAAGATTAAAATACTTGTTGAGGCGCAAAAAAACTTTTCAATAATGAGCTATAAGTTTTCCATTTATTATTATAGAATTCAATTCAAATATAGTTTAATATTTTATGAAGTTTCATGATTCTAATAATTCTAATAAAAAAAAATTAGTTGTACTTTTGAGGATTTTGTTACTTAAATTGAATTTTGTACTTCGAATGCATTAGCCAATAAACTCTAAAATCTAAATCAACATCAAAATAAGTTTTTCATTGAAATCGGAGTTCTACTGATTATAAATATTTTCTAACATAAAAAGTTACATCATTACATATAAATTATAGTTTATTAAAGTATAATAAAGAACTAGAAAATACATAAATAAATAAAAAAAACTATAGATTAATTAGAAAATTAATTTCTATTGATCAAATGTAGACGAGACACAATCTTTGATATAAAATTATTTGCTTATATTTTTTGAGTATGTTCAAAGTCATTTGATAACGTGGTGATCATTTTAATAGACATAATACACCTCAATATTTTTTTCTGGGACAATCAGCGTTTGTATTTCATTACTCTTTTTCTTGCTTTGTAACGGATCTGAGCTTAAATTACACGTTATTTCAGTCATTTGTCTCTCTATATTTTCTAATAAACTACAGTTATTGCATTCGTTGACTTTTTGTAGTGTCTCCAACATCAACTTTTCTAATCTCACCTTAAGGCTTTTAATATTTTCTAATTTCAAATTCTGATCATCGGTTAAATTGTAATCACTTGTTTCCGATACATCTTCATTTAACCGAACATGTTCAATCGGTTGAGCTGAACAAGCAGGCTCGATGATGTTTTGTGTATATGTCGTATGGTCTTGATTACCATAGAGAGGTCTCTCTATATTTTCTTCATACTGTAAAGTCTGCGGAGTCACTTGGAAGACTACTACCAAATGAATGTGTTCGCATATAATTGTTTTTAGCAAAAAATCAGAACACGTACACGAATATGAATGGTAACAAATATTACAGTAATTACAATAAGAAGCCTTACAATCATCGCTGCAATGCATTACATCGTTCTTAGTCACTTGAAAATCGTCTCCATTACGGTTTCGTGAAGAATAAGTCGGAACTACATTGTTTCCCGGGGAAACTCTCCAAACATTATTATAAATAGGGTGAACTAAAGATAGAGACAGTTGAGTGGCAACATTGTGTCTCTCAATAGTTTCGACCGTACTCGACGAATCAATAGGTTCATCTGATTCGGTTTTTAGACTCATTATGGACTCGTCATTTTTTTTCACTTTAGAGGATTGTCGTACTTTTGGCAAAATGATATTGACATTGTACTTCTTTGAAATGTTTAATATATCTCTGCGCTTAATTAAATGCTTTCGTTCGATTTTTTGAGAAGATCCGTCTTTCTGGTACGATAACAATATGTCTTCGATTTTAACACCTTGTAATAATTTAGAGGCTATTTCTTGTTTGTCACTCTTAGGGATTCGTAAATGCACTAGATCAGCTTCGTGCCCATAATGAGTATGATGTATAATGGCTTGAACAGTGCCTTCGATTTCACACGTGGTCAGAGTTATCGAAGACGTGCAATTGTTATTAATTTTAAGAATTCCTTGTGATTTCAACTTTCGATGGCCCTGTGAAGCACTTCGATAGATACCTGAACGATTGCAATACCAATATTCCACTCTTCGTCCACTACGAATTTCTGTTTTACGATGATAAAAACAACTCCGAGTTTCGGTTTCATAATTTTCTTTCCAGCGTAAAAAGTCTGAAAAACAAATTCCGGTATTAAATATTAATCAATAAAAATATTACAATGGCTGATTAGAATGACTATTTGTTTTTAAATAAGGTATAAATTTATAATTATTTAAATATATATTTGAACATTGTGTAAAAAAAAATTCATAGTTTTTTAGCAAAACCAAAATGTATTAAATAAATGTTTAATCAAGTTATAGCAGTGTTGAATTGAGGCGTTAAAATACAAAACATTTTTTTTTCCTTATGAAATTAAATAATTTTTATATTTTTATTATTATTTAAAAAATAAATAAAGTCAACTGAATGACATCCTAAGCAAATAAAACAATAAGAGTACTTGTATTAATTTCATCTGAGATTTTCAAATAAAAAAATAGGTTCAGATTTATTTTGAAATTTATATTTCATTATTTAATTGCATCTGATTAATATATTAATACATATTTTAATATAACAAACAATGGTGCAACTAGGAAGGCACAAACTTCAATTTAATACCTCTTGTCTTGTGTCTGATATTTAAAATAGTACAAACAAATGCAATTTTAAACTTTTTTTACATTTTTAGAAATCAAATTTCTATTTTTCTTATATTTCACTAAGTTTTTGTCATATTAATAAAAATTGTTCATCACGTAATCATTAATTATAATAAGACATTGGAAAATCGAACTATCGAGTTACCTCACAAACGTTATTTTTATTTTTTGGTATTATAATTAGGTCTTAGATTTTGTAGCAGAATAAATCGTTGATTAGTTTTCAAGATTTAAATACAAAATAATTATTAACATTAATTTGATTTAAGCTTAGATAAAGATACCAATTTCTAGCAGTGACTGCTATATATTATAATTATTGTAACACACCCGAGATTTAAGCTCTAGTTGCACCACTGATAACAAATAATCATTTACTATTTCTGAGCGAGAATAAATTGAAAATCTCAACATATTTTACCAGAATATCTATTAAAGTTTTTGTTCTCGACGTCAAATTTTAAATCATGCTCGTCATTTAAATGCTGGCGGAAATCTCTTATGTACTTGAATGTCAATTGGCATCCGGGCTCGTTGCATTTAGTCCTGCCTGTTACAACTTGTTGTACGGGACGTAGCTTGCACTTTTTTATGTGTCTATAATAGCCACCTTTAGACTTGAAACGTTTTTCACAACCGCATTTGTATTGGTCGGTCGCATGATCCCGAATAGTCCTTCGTACGGTGACTTGGTTCCAACTGCTTGAAATGGCAAACGGCAACGGACGTTTGGCGGCCGCAAGTATAGCAGACCGACCGCCTTGGTTTTGAGCATGTTTACAAACGCTCACGTGTTTGCGTATTTCCGATTTCGTGCAATGAGCTTGATCGCAAACGCAAAAGTAATGTGCAGTGTTTTTACTCTTGGACATTTAAATAGCTGCTGCGCCGATACGATTTGCCGATGTAAAGCGAAAACGGTCGATTCCACAACGAAAACTTTGAATTTTTCAATCGCGTTTATTACGAAAACTAATCGTTTTTCAAAAACCTACAATAAATAAAGACCGTGTTGTTATTTTATTATTTGAATTTTAACACCATTTTTTAACCATTAACATTTATCGTCAGTGTTGTTGATCTGATAAACAACGATAACCAATTTCAACCTCGGTATACTGTCTTACTTATTGTTGTTGATAAATATATTACTGGGTTTCCCATTGGTTATCGAACCGGTTATCTCAGATAAGTCGAAACTGTTATCGTCATTATCAGTCGTAAATTATTTGTCTCGCAGTAAACTCGAATAAGTGAACTGCACTCTACGGTGGCAAAAAACTACACGTGTTGTACTGTGTTGATTCCGTTTTTTTGCAGTACTCAGGGTACTCTTGTTATTAGGAAGAATATAAAGGGAAAAGGAATCGAAAAGTAAGTTATTTTGGTAAAAAATCTCATTGACGTATTCGTTTTTGTCGTTATAATTTAAATTCCATGCACATTACTAATGAAACATTCTCGTTGTTCATCGCATGATTTATTATTGTTGTTTATTTTTTTAATTCTTTTTATTTTCGTACAGATCAAAATGCCTAAAACCAGTTCGGCTTCCAAAGCCCCCCGGACCCAGGGGTTCAACCGGTCGGCTCACAGTATGAACCCCGAGCGAAAAACAGAAAATCTCAAAGGCGTAGCAAAAGTGAGGACAAAGGCCACTATACGTAGGTTGCAAATGTATAGAAATTTCAAAGCTAAACGTGATAGGAATGGTAAAATCATTCATGCCGCGCCGTTTCAAGGCTGGTTGCCTTGTGGCTCTCAAGCTCGTGTAGAACCTAATCGCAAATGGTTTGACAATACAAGGGTCATCGGGCAAAGTGCATTGCAGAAATTTCAAGAAGAATTAGGTAAAGCAGTCAAAAATCCATACGATATAATTATGAAACCTACTGGTTTGCCGATCACTCTTTTGAATGAAAAGAAAAAACATGAACGGGTACATATACTTGAAACAGAAAGTTTTGAAAGTGTTTTTGGATCTAAGAAGACCCGGAAACGTCCAAATATTCAAGTAAGAGATGAACAGCAATTATCAGAGTCCGTTAACTCTATCAACGAATCATATTCCGATGATAAAGATTTAGACTTAGTAAGAGAAGATACTGGAGAAAAAACTGCTCCGAGAGATTGGATAATGGCTGCTGGCCAAAGTAGACGTATTTGGAATGAATTGTATAAAGTTATTGATTCATCAGATGTTGTAATAATGGTGTTGGATGTAAGAGATCCTCCCGGAACACGGTGTGCTCATATAGAGAATTTTTTGAAAAAAGAAAAACCTCACAAGCATTTAATATTCGTATTGAACAAAGTTGATCTTGTGCCTGTCTGGGTTACTCAAAGATGGGTTGCTATTCTTAGTTCTGAATATCCAACTGTAGCATTTCATGCTTCCTTGACTCATCCTTTTGGAAAAGGCGCTGTGATAAATTTATTGCGTCAGTTTACTAAATTACATTCAGAGCGTAAGCAAATAAGTGTTGGTTTTATTGGCTATCCAAATGTTGGCAAGAGTTCAGTGATTAATGCTTTACGATCTAAAAAAGTGTGTAAGGTAGCTCCTATTGCCGGTGAAACTAAAGTATGGCAATACATAACATTAATGAAAAGAATTTTTCTCATTGATTGTCCAGGAGTAGTTTATGATGCTGCCAATACTGAAACGGATACAGAGAAAGTATTAAAAGGTGTTGTAAGAGTTGAGCTTGTACCCGATCCAGAACAATATATTCCACCATTGATGGAACGAGTCAAAGAGGAACATTTGTCTAAAACTTATGGGATAGAAAGTTGGGAGGACCATGAAGATTTCTTAACACAATTAGGATTAAAAACTGGTAAACTGTTAAAAGGCGGTGAAGCTGACATTACCTTATGTGCTAGAATGGTATTGAATGATTGGCAAAGAGGGAAAATTCCGTATTATAAACCTCCTTCTGGTTTTGAAGAACCTCTATCAGCTAATGAGTTAGAACAAGAACCAATCACCAAAAGAGTTGACTTAAATGTCGCTGAAGAGGAGAGCGATTCAGAAGAAGAAGAATCTGGAAACATTACTTTACCCGCTGGAGAAGATGAAAATGCTACTTCAACTGACAGTGATGAAGAAGAAGAACGAAAGAAGGAAAAACAAGAAAAATTAAAAGAAGCACATGAAGCATATATGAGTAGCTTAACAAGCAAACAGAAAAGAAGTCTTATGTTACGAAATAAAAGGAAAAAAGTTGGAAATGATTTCTATGAAGTTACAAATGTTAAAAATCGTAATAGAGATCGTAAGGTACCCAAAACCAAAACCAAATAATATTATTTATTATCTTAAATATATGTTTGTACTGCTAAAATATATTGGAGTTTTAATCAACTAACATCTAAATATGGTTAACATCATAGAAAATTGAAATTTGAATTATATTTTATATAAAATAATATTATAATAGTTGAGCAATAAAACTTATGCTAATTAATTAGTTTAATCAATTGACCAATATAGCATTATTTTAGCTAAAAACAATTGTAAATCATGTCAACAAGAAACAGTTGCCATTATATGTTAGATTTTGATTGTCCATTGACTTTAAAACGTTTGAAATGCAAATAATATGTTAATATGAATGTAATATTATATTATTTTAACAATTATTAACATTAACTTATTATTCGTATCAATATTTAAGGTATCCTAGTTCTCACAAGCTTCTTAATTTATCAAATCCATTTTTTTTTTTTGTAAAATTAAAAAAATAACCGAATAATATAAGTATCTGCATTAATAAATTATAATTTTATAATTTACTCTTAATGTTAATAAAAAAAAAATAAAAAAAACCACTTTAAAATTCAATCAAAATTAAATATTTATTAAAATATCACAAATGGTGATTTGATATTATTTAACTTAAATGAACTTAAACTAACAGTGTTCAATGTACAAAATATTAAACTTGCTGTAAATTTAAGACAATACAATTATTAGAATTGTATCATATAAAATATAGTTAAAACATTAAACATATCATTTTTCCAACAGGAGCAATAAAATCATTTAATCCTTACTAATAGATTATTAATTAATTAAATTTATATCTTAACATATACATGTATAAATCATTAAAATAACCCTGTTTTATGAGGTAAAAAGCTTTTGCAATTATTTGATTCACATAAACATTTTACTTTAGATAAATTATTTTGAGAGTGTGATCCTTCACCGCCATAATGATATGTTATTTCTTCATTGCATTCAATGTCTTTTATTGCGAAAATTGCAAGTCTTGGGATTAACGAATCGACCCGAACTGGTATAATCATACAGTTGGGTTGACAGCTGTGATTAATGTAACGGCCAATGTTTCCAATAACAGTGGAATCAATAATAGTCGTGGTAACTTGATCAGAAAAATGTTCATTTATCACAAATATATAATTTACATTGTCTGAAACCGAACGTCTCTGTGCTTCAGCCATGTCAATGATTTCACCGGCGTATTCACAGACGAATTGTCCTTTATCGACAGCAATATTAGTGTACAACCCATAACCTTTGTTACAGTGTGAAATACGAAGTCCTGTTCGTGGTCCGAGTTGAACGATTCGGTTTTGACATGAAGTACAACTGCACAGATCATTGCATTCGTATATTAATCTATTAATGGAAATTAGTTTACCATGACAGTCGTAATTGTTATGGCCGACTAGAGCAACGCATTCGCAGTTTCGAGTTTGACACGAATCAATACAATTACACATTTGATTAGGACAGCTGTCATAGTCGTTCATATTACAACCAGGTCCTGGAATGTTTGTTGCGGAGTATATAAGTGAACTATCAATATGATCATAATTATCTTCTTTTTGATTGTTGTGATACATCTTAGAACAGGTTTATTTCTTAACTGAAACAAAAATCAACACCATATGGTTAAAAAAATTCAAGTTAAACTCATTTGTAGCTTAAGAATGTGAAATTTATCATTAATATGCTGAACATAAAAAAAATTGCATAGTATTTACAAATTCCAGTTCATATTAATTTTCTACTTGTATTATATTTATAGTTAATATGGACACTAATGGGATTAACTTGAAATTCCCAAGATTTTATGACCACAGTACATTTAGAAAATAGTGTTTCATTCAACATCCTCAACTCCCAACAACACTAATATTTAATTAGTTACTGAAAATTCAAAAGATCTAACAATCCGAAACATTTTCCAAAAATATCGCTAATGATTATTGTTGCATTACAATACATTATGTATTTAAGAATTCCAACTGATATAATATCAAATATTTAACAGTTTGCATAGTAATTATAAAATATGTTTATTTTTGTCTTATAATCCTTTATTTTTAACTTATTATAATCAGTCTTTAACAAAAACTAATAGGAAACCACCTTACAATATTGCATATAAAATAGGTACATAACAATTAAAACTGCTATTAAAATTAATTTGAGATTTGAAAAAATTTAATAAAGCTATAACATCAATCAGCAATACTTGAACAAGGAAATATGGTTTTCAGATTTTTTTTATAGAAGGTCAAACGAGTAACCTTTAAAGTATAAAATATAAATAAATGGCTATATTTTACGGCATTTTCATAGACAATGATATAAAAAAAAAACTCCTATGTTGGGTTTTTGTAATATACCAATAAAGTATAAAAATATATTATCAATTAATGGCGTGTATAGTTTCACACATTAAATGTTTAAATATGAGTAGTATGACAATAAATCAAATATGAAACGCCATGGTATTTTATAAGCACATTAAAACTAAATTTGTTTGAACAGTTTTAGCTGGTTTTATTTACTTTTTTAAAGGATCCTAACATAGATTTCAAAATTAAAATACATACCATTAAATATAATCAACTATGGAATGTAGTTTATTGATGGGCACTTAAAAGTTTCGATTAGAACTTTATAAATTTCCCTTGAATACGTGTGGAAGTAACTGCATTATAAGCAATCTTGGACAATGATCTTACTCCTGGGATTTTTGAAACACCCCATAAAAGCAAACCATATGCCGAAACCTTGATGACAATTTTAATAACTTTACTACTTCTCGATTGAGGTGGAACGCTAGCAAAAAAAAAATAAAATATATATATTGCAATGTTAATACTACAATATAAATAGTATAATATTATTACAAGTTTTTTTTTTTCATCAATAAACAACTGTAAATTTATATTATACAATGATTTTAGGCCAACTTACAAAATTATTTCAGCTATTTCTTCCTTAGTAATAGTTTGCCAATAATTCTTAATACCAGCAATATGACCTAATCCAACTACGCCAACAATTACGTGTGGTTCTATTTAAAATGAATTATTAATTGTTTTTATTTATTTATTTAACATTTATGTAATAACAAAAACCATAAATGTCTAATTTACTAACTTGTAATACATGCGTTTTGTTTAATACCAGTTTTGTCAATTTCAAAACCAGCACACTTTTGTAAGCTATAAGTTAAAAATTTATCTCTTTCGTCCACTATAACTTTTTCTAACTCTGGATAGTCAGCAGCCATTTCAACCATTATAGTTTCCAGTAAATCTTTATTTTTAAATTTTTCTATGTCTTCTTTTCTAATTTACATTAAAATATTATCATTTTGGGTTTTTTGTTTTTTACCTTACAATAAAAACTATTTATAAGATCGACTAGTAAAACTTTTTAATCACGTAATCCATAGTAATTATATATTTTATGCGATTACAAAGAATCATTTGTCATTAATTGTTTCATTAATATATCACCAATATACAGTTTTTATTGTATTTATTCATTTATTGTATTTGAAGCTTACGTAATTATAAAATCGGCAGAAAATAGTAATTGTGTTAAAAGTGAAATACATTTTGGCCAGCTCAACATAGAAATCACTCTTTTTATGGTTATATCAACTGGTCTATCTCCGAGAAAAACATAGCTGTCATATTTTTTAGCCTATATTTAAAAAGAAAAAAATTAACCAATTTTAACAGATACAAAGAATAAAACTATAGCAATAAATACTTCGGCAACAGCTCTGCGAAATTCTCCACCGGGTATCATTCCAAGATCACGTGAAAGTTTTGCTGACAAGTTTATCATAAGCTGATAAAATATACCTTGGGTTAAACCCAATTTTTTTATAGAACTTTGAAGTCCTTCTATAAAAGTTCAATAACAAATTTAAATGAATTAGGCAGGTGTATAGTATTATTTAAAAAAAGAGTCAACACTGTTGTTCAAATAAATGTAATGTTGAAAATATTATAGTATTATGTGTAGTATTATAGAGTATGTTTTTAAAAACTATGTTTAATCAATTAGTTTAAGACCATGTCCAAATTTATGACCTTTAATGATTTGTTTTGGTAAACTCTCGGATGTAGATATCTATTGAGTAGAATAATTGGCTATGAATATTATTGTAATATAGTTGTTTTGGTAAACTCTCGGATGTAAATATCTATCGAGTAGAATAATTGGCTATAAATATTATTGTAATATAGTATTATAATCCCTGATTAAAAACAATGGTAAAATGTTTAAACCCCACCAAATGATTATTAATTTATTATTGTCTGGGCTCAAACGGATAAATATTATATTTAATTTATATTATTAATATAATATATCATTTATATTATTATATTAATAATATATCAAATTGAAGTGATAAATAAGTCTAAATTATACAAAAAATAGATGATGAATTATTTAATACAGCGTCAAACAGGTTGTAATAATAGTAATTGAACAATTCTACTTTTGTGTTCATAAACTTAAGATTTGCCAACAATAATTGATATTAGACCATATTACAAAAATTTAACTAACAATTTTTTATGTTCAAATATTAATTTTAGTTGTATGTTCAGCATATTTTGACATTTTCACCTTTCAAGTAAATTTTTAAGTTTTAAACCAAATATTTATTTGAAATATCAAAAACAAAAATAAGACTGGAAAGTAATATTTACAGATATCAGTCAATACCGTCACTAAATTTTATACTAAAAACTTTATTTTTAAATTCAATTTAGAACGCTTTATAAATAAATTTTGTTTGCAATAGTAAATTTATAAATTGTAGTACCTACGTATTTTCATATTTTAAAGTAATTAATGTATGTTTTACAGGATATTTCATTTGTTTTTTTTTTGCAATACAAACCTAGAATTTACCAATGTTCATATTTTTAACATGTCAACACAAAATATAATACAATATGTACATAAAGCAAAAGAGGGTCATTTAAATATAGTTAAAATTTTCAATATCCTTCTTTAATGTACACAACATTACATTTGAATGATCCTGAATACTAGAAAACAATAAGTGTTTAACAAAAGTAAAAATAAATCAATATTATTCATACCTAAAGTGAGGCCGGAAATATTAGCAATAGCCGATTCATCGATTGTTAAAATGCTATTTCTATTGTAGCATAATTCTATGACAACAATATCTGGTTTAACTGCATTTATCACCTGTATAATATAACCAAATTAGACAAATGCATATTATGTATGTATATTATGTAAATAAATGAGTTGTGCGTGTATATACTTGAGCAACATCTTCTTGGCTTTCTGCACTAAAATGAGCAGTCCCGACAAGATAAATTACAGAACCATTGGAAGCTTTTAGTACTGAAACAGTGTCCGGAAATGTATCTTGGTCTTCTACCATTTCCAATTTTGTGATGTAACTCAGCGTAAATTTAACAAAAAAATATTAATTTTAAGTGGTCAAAATTGATTTGTCCACTTACGAATAAAAATAAAACGAAATTCGAACTAAAATAACATACTATAGGCAAACGTGAACATGTATTCAAAGCAACTTAATGGTAATTAAATTACGTTTCGTAATTACTATTTCCAAACTTGTTGGTTGTTCAAAATTTGAAATATTTTTATTTTTTAATATCAACATTTTATCAGTTTACATGACACGTAATCAATATTTATCAAAGAACTTCAAACTTCGTTCTGAGATTTGTAAGATTTTATTTGTGGCGGGATTTATAAATACAATTAAACTACAGGACTCGAAAAAATAAGGGATATAAAGCAGTTTTCAAGGTGGACTTGTCCACCTTGGCAGTATTATGACAAAACGTATTATTATTTACTATTTACAGGCAGTAATGTCGATAGTGTATTTGTTTTTATTTGAATCTTCAGGATTACATTTTTTTTTCGAGTTCAGTGAGACTGTGCAGTGTGAACTAAAATTCCACATCTATATTCACCATTTTGTTATGTACAATATAATCGATATCCCATCACATGGTAGGTTTCTTTGGTTCCGTTTACTAATCTAATAAGCCTATTAATTAATTTACAGTATACATTTTAAGCGTACCTAGTGCGCAATTTGCAGAATAACTAAAATTCTCAAACGGGATTTACATTTCTTTATCCATATAGATGGTAAAATGTTTTATCCTAGAATTTTTCTGCTATTGTTTTCTTTATAATCTTATTTTTTATTAAATAAAACACTATTTTAATTTCAACATATTTATTACAATACAATTTAAATTTTTTCATACTATATCATCTATTTGTATAATATGGTTCGTTTTAAAAGTCGAATATAATTTTACAAATTTATTTTATATTAATTTATTTTCCATCGCTTTATTTCCCTCATCAATAACAAATGGATATAATGTCTTCAGCTGCATGGGGTGAAAAATGTATAACAAGGACATGGGGCTAACTCTATTTCATAAAAAATGGATATAGTGTCTTTTACTTCCAGAATACAGAAGCATTCAAAGTTGTTCCAAGCTGCCAGGTTTCTAGCTATATCTACAAAAGTTTTTCAAGTCGCTACTATACTTTTAAACACATATTAAAATGAATTTGATTTTAGCATTTTTCAAGTGTATTTCAATCATACATAAAATTAAATAGAAACATTTATAAATTTTATATTATCAGTTGGGCTTAAGCACCGCACAATATTAAAAAATTTAACTGTTTTTACTTTATTTTTAAGTTTATCAACCAATCACACTCTATGCATGTAGAATAATATTTATAATTGTGAATTTAGTTTGACATTGACACGTTGTGCAAAAACATTTCTAAAATTATTCGCAGGCAAGTGTTTTTACGGTGTATAGCGAGCCCCAAAAGGTCCCCACGGAATAACAATATTTATTAAGCTATAGTCGATGTTGCTATTGTTACTATAAAAAAAAAATATAAAAATATAAAAAAAAATTAATAAGATTCAAAATTGCCGCGCTTTGAGCATAATTGGGAAACAATGATATACCAAACTTTGTCCACGGGTCGCGCTGCAATCGAGTATCTAGTGTTGTGAAACGTTTTTCTTATTTTTTTTAAATAATTCAATATTGTTATATATCAATATATCATAATATCATAGTACCTTCGTGCATAGATTAAATATACTATAAATACTGTATACTTAATCTATGCTTCGTGACAAGTGAACGAGATGAGCGCGTCAACCTCGTCAGCGTCCGCCTCCTTATCTGTCCATGCCAAGTGTGAGCTTCGCGCGGTAATCCGTTTTCTTCACTCGCGTGGCGAGAGGCCGGCGGCCATCCATCGACAACTTTGTACCTCTTATGGATCTACGTCTATGTCAATTAAAATTGTGAGGAAGTGGTGCAGGGAATTTTCAAATGGGAGGACGAATATCCATAATGAAGCCAGAAGTGGAAGACCATCTGTTTCTGACAATCGCCAAGAACAGGTTGAGTCTAAACTTCGTGAAGATCGAGAACATGAAGAAAAGTTGCGTAAAGCCATAAAAAACCGACAATTGTTCACGAAGGAAGTGCGTATTCCGCTTTCGGACATTTTCTCCCACCCCCTCACACCTAGCCCCATCAGACTATCACTTGTTCACCGACCCAAAGAAGCATTTGGGAGGGAAAAGTCTGAATTCAGACGAAGAAGTGATGGAGTACGTGAAAAAAGAGGTGGACGGAGGGTTCTATGATGCTGGCATACAAAAGCTTCCAGATCGACTTAAAAAATGTCTCGATATAAAAGGCGATTATGTCGAAAAATAGTTTATGAGTAGTATAATATGACCAAGTACAAATTTTTTTAATAAAGCACTTTTTCGATTTTTTTTATATTAATGGAGACCTTACTTTTGGGACCACCCTCGTAAATCTATGAATATAATATGTCGAGATACGATGGATGAATAACAGATATATTATACAACTAATCGATCGTGCACGTATAATCCGAGCAAAAAGTTTAATTATGTAAATTATATTTGTACTATACTGATATTAATTAATAATGCCACACAGAGTTGTACAGGGGTGGCATCGCAGCCACAGACATTTTTTTCTTTTGTCTGCGATTGTTATTTAACAGAGGACAGTTGAATTATGTGATTATCGGCTTGTTATGAAATTCTCGTATTTGTTTATACGAGGGCCGTATCAGTGAATAATGTAAAATGAGATGAATTCAATTTAAATTTAAATGAAAATTTTAGCTCGTTATTTTACAGTAAATTTTTAAAGTAGTAGCAACTTAACCCGTCGTTGGTATCGCTATGTAAGTTCCTACCATTGGTGTTGAGTGAGCTCACCTCATTGTTTTTTTTATCATTATTTATTATATAATAAACATAGAACATTGAAACAAGCACCAAATTATTGATATTTAAATATTTTACAAATTATTATTTAACCATTGTTTTTAATTATAAATATTTCAAACAATACAAATTCAAATCTACACTCAGAATACAAATAAGGCGCTCACCACGATACCAATGACGGGTGAAAACATTTTCTTTGTTTTAAAAATAAAACTAAGATGGTTTGAAAAAAAAAAGAGAGAACAGATGTAACCGATCTAATCAAAAATATTAGTTTCAACTGAGCATCGCAGATAAAATATTTATAGAACTGTTAGAACGGTTCTTTTTTATTATTTATAACACTGTACTGGTGGTCTACTAATTATGTAATTTTATCCCAACATGCAGAAAAATGAAAATGAAACAAAGGCAAGTTAAAAACATTTGATATAACGCAAATAAAAATTTGAAATTATTTTTTATTTTGTTTTTATCAATTGTTGTTAAAAACAAAAATATAATATACGATAAAAAAAAAATCATCAAAATAATATTTGTACATAAACTTAAATTGTAAATTATTTCATAAACTTATCAGCACATTTTTTTAGTATTTTGCAAGATTCTTTAGCATGCATGAATAATGATGTGGTTTCTTCAATATCAACTCGTAGTATTGAACTATGGCCATTCATCTTAGCATTTTGTGATGATGGTGTCAACAACTGAATAGCGTACCTACAACAAATAAAAGGCCATTTATATTTATAAAAAATAATCAGAAACATATAAATAAACAAACATATTTTTTCACAAATCAATAATTTAAATTAACCGGTTCATTTGTTATTTATTTTTATATAATTTATTTATAAAATAATTTACCTCAATGTAGTGAGGGTGCCAACTTCAGCAAGATACAACAGCGCATCAGGTTCAATGGAATGACCCTCAGTTTGAGCTCTAAGCTTAAGTATGCTCTCCATTTCTTCTCGGTTATATGGAAGGGTTCTAATTATTAATAACCTATCAAGTAAATCCATAGGGATTCCATGTGGAGCAATAATATCCTCTGTTCCTCTGTAAAGAAACAAAATTATTAATAAAGAAAACCAGTGACAAAAACAGCTGTAATTATTAACCTGACAGTACAGTGTCCTCTGTTAGTGGCAAAAATAACAATAGGTGCAATGGTGCTTTCTAATGCCTTATGTAAATAAGTGAACGTTTCCAAATCAAGCATGTGTACTTCGTCAATGAACAATACTCCAGGAACCAATTCAGCTATGCCTTGATCGATATACTTATTGACGACTTTATTAATTTCCTTTCTTAATTTATCTAAAAATATGCAAAATGATATTAAAATGATACAAATTGTAGGACTAAAAGAACTTTACCAGTAATTTCCGTCTTTTTAGACTTCATCAGTTGGCCCATCATAGATAATATATCTTGACCACCTTTTGGTTGAGCATTTGCAACATCTAAATCATGTAATGTCACATCTTGGATGACTTCTTTTTTCTTATGGACCTCACCTTTTGGTAAAGGTACATATTCTTCAGCCTGAAAATATTTACATATATTACAAAAAAGTGTTGAGAAAAAATTGAAAATTTGAGCAATTTGACAACATATATTGTATATAAAACTACAAAAGTAGTAAAGCATTATAGGTGTAATTATAATAATCGCAGACCAACATTAGGCGCAGTTCCTAATTTAGTCATGTTGACGCTCAAGATTTTTCTATACCCTAAAATTTTTTAATGGGAATAAAATACAATAACATCAAGTCTGATTTGCATTAAAAATAATAATTATCTTGAATATAAAATATTAAAAAGTATTGTAAATAAATTACTTCTAAATCATATTCAGTAGCATAACTGTCACTTCTTCCTTGTCGTTTAACTGCTCCACTATTAGCTTCGATGTAAATAACATCTCCAGTTTCAACTTTTTCTTTTTGTAAAGACTCATAAATAGTAGGATCTAATTTCAATTGTTTAGTACCTTTGGCAGTCTTTAACCCAACAATAACATGGGATACAGTTTTAGAATAACCTAAATTAAAAATATTTTAATATTATTAAATTAAATGTTATAATATGAATACAAAACTAATTATACCTCCTGCAGTAGAGTCAGTTTCAACTGGTGACATTTCTGTGACCTCTCCCTCATACACTTCTTTTGTTTCTTTTATACGAAGACCAATAGCCCGACGAAAGTTTTCCATCAATACTTCGGTCTTTTTAATCTCTGAACTATAAACTTCAGATCCAACCATTGGACAAAACGGAACCTAATAATTCAATAATAAATATTTATATAACAAATGCATATTCTTTAAATTCCATAAAATAATTCATACTTTATTTCCGAGTTCATGAGCAATAGCAAGTGCAATTGCAGTCTTGCCAGTGCCAGGAGGCCCAGCAACTAAAACAGCACGGCCAGCCATTTTTCTTGTTTTGATCATATCCACAACAATACCTGCAGCCTAAATATTAAAATGTTTAGTAACAATAAACAAAAAATGAATAAATGTGAAGGGGGTTCTTTTTTGTGAAATAGCCATTCTCTTTTAAACACTTAAAAATCATTAATCTAAAAAATGATCACAGAAATGAGTATTTATGTAAGCGCTAGTATTATATAGGCATATAAACCTCCACTAATTCTTAACGATAACTGCCTACCAAATATCCAAATACAATAAAGTACCTTGGAATAACAACTAACAAAAACTCGCCTGGAAAGAACACATCAAAAATAAAACAACGTAACTCCCGCCTTCACTATATTGAAAATGTCTTTAAATAAATGTGTACATAAAAAGAGTGACACATCAATGGATTTTCATAGATTTCATTACAATCTAGTAAATAGCTTATATAATATTTTGTATCGTAAATGTAATATAGATACATATAAAGTTGTGGCAAATTATTATCATTATTATTATTAGTTTTATTTGAAATCGGGTAGATGTATACGGCTTGTTCGGTTTTGTTAAGTAAATAAAATCGTGAGATCGTAATAGTCTTACTTGTCGGGCGTCTTCTTGACCAACTAGCCCGGAAGCCATTTGAATCGCTTCGCCGTTTTCATCGAGTCCCAAGCCTTTGACATGGCTGTGACTGGATATACGTTGAGTTTTTACGGTACTTTTTACCTCTTCGATTTTCATGACTGCAAGTGGGCAAACGACAAAACACAAACGACTGGTGAAAAAAAATTGTTTTAGATTTTCTTAGGGGAAAAGTGTCAAACGCGGAACACCATTCGGTTATGCGAAACACCACGGACGCGCAAACAACAGAAGTTGTTACAATGGGCCTCGTGCGCTCGTGCTCTCGACGGTGGTGCTATAGAGAGCGGTGTCGATGGCGCTATCGAAAAAGCGCGATTCTTTATCAGCAATAACACCATGGAAACCATGGCCCGAACAACGGGAACCCGAGGTTTTATCGTGACGGAAACCGGCATTTCTCATGGCTAATAAAATACACTTATTGTTCCAGGGATCGGAAGCCCAGTGTTTGGTCATATGTTGGGTTCGACGATTTTCTGTTCCAAGACCTAGTATCTTTATACATGTCATTATCATTATCATTACGAATTACGATTATTTTCTCATTTGTCGTACGTCCGAAATTCGCCAAACGCTTTTGCCGACCGTGTCCGCGCTCGTTTCATTTTCCCGTCGATTTCAAGTTATTCGCGCAACGTCCAAACCGACGAGCTCGGCGAAATGTCAGACACCGAAGAGAACGTGCCGAAGATCACGGTGACGGTAAAAACGCCCAAAGGGAAACAATCGGTCGAAGTGCAAGAAAATGCTACTATTAGCGAAGTAAGTATATACTGATATATACACACGTATGTGCCGTAGTGATTAGAGCAATACGTTCGTAAAACATTCCCACGAAACCATTTAATGGCGAAATCGTTTTGATAATTTTTCTTTCGACTTTATTCTTTTCCCCGTTCCGATTGCATATTATTAAATAATTATTATTAATCGCATTTTTAAGGTTATGTAATTATTTCAGCTGACTCATTTTATTATCTTTATTAAAATATTTATTATTTAAACCGATGATGATGAACACCTTCATTACTCGTATTACAAAAAACCTGTATGCGATGTCGCAAGAATGATATTAATGTTTTATTATGAAATTATTATGATTTAAAGAACCAGTAAACCGATAAATTAGCTATTGCAAAATGTCACCAAATTACCTTTAAGGATATTCCACAGTTTTATTTTTATTAAAATTATCATTTCGATAAATTCAATAAACCTCCCATTGTAGGTGTTGCTCTATTACGTTAACACATATTTATTGATTATTATTCTTATCGATTAAAATAATTAAATGTCAGTAGGTACCTATGTGTTAGTATCAGAAATATAAATATAATAAACAACTTATTTAAATACATTACATGATACTAGTAGTTACATAATTGTTCCTTATGAATTATATATTGTAAGCTTTACTAATATATGAATATTATTAAACTAAATTTAATACAAATATCTAAAGCGAACAATTTAATATTTTGAAATAATGAGAGATGAAGATCAATTTAGATTATAACTATTTTTTTTGTATTAACTCATAAGTTTTTTTGATCCTAATGAATATAAAAATATTTTAGGTTGCTGCCATATTTTTTCAATGTTTTCACAAACACATACTGTTATAAATTATAGGTGCCTATTTCATATTTATTTTAGCCTAACATATTTGTTTATATAGATACATTATAAGTAGAACCATAAATTAAATGTACTACATTAATTCATGACAGAACTAAGATTCTAAGTTTTGCAAATGTTTCCATCCTTTTTTAATACATGAATTCTTTCTCACATTTTTCTTTTTTCATATTTATGTAAAATCAAAAGTATTTACCATTTTGTATTAAATTATATATTCATTACTGATAAATATAAGTTAAAATACCTTATAATTGGTTGCTAGATACGCCTTTATAATAAAACATAATATCATTCTTAGGTAGCATTTTAATCTATGATTTTGAATACTAATTTAATTAGTTATCTCCTAATCAGTCTTTGAACCTAATATAAAGTTACTGTTTGTTTGGGTATTTTTATTTAAATCATTTTTAGCATAAGTTAATTTGGAAATTAAAAAGGAAATTATTAACATTAAAATTTTTAGGCATTATGATTTACTGTGTGTCAAGTTATTGTTAAAAAGAATAGGATCTGTCTCTGGTCCCAGAAATTCCATGAGATTTACTAAAATGTTGTCAGTCTCTGACAATTTATCATGCATGGGGACTTGGGATTTTTTTCAATACTATACAATAAGCTAGCCGAATTACCTGGCTTCGTGTGTAGTTCTATTTGTGTTTTTTTATAATTAGGGGTGATATTGTTAAGTGCAATACAATTTTTATGCCTATGGTCAGTCTAGAGATTAGCAAAAAAATGTTTATATTTTCATATTTAAATAACTATTGACCAAATGTTATACTCAATGCTTGTCCAGCAGTTCTGGCTAGACAATTTTAGGGTTATTCAGCTAACTAATTTATTATTGTATGCTTTTAGAAAAAAATTAAAATCCCTGTACATACACTTATTAATAAATTATATGGAACTGATAACATTTTAGTAAATTTCCCAGACAGAGCAAAACTAAAAAATAATTTTATCAACAAAATAAATATAAACCACTGATATGCTTAAAAATATAATATGCATGTTTTTTTTTCAATTTAAATATTAAATTTGTTACTTCCAATTATACTAGATACTAATTTTATGAAAGTTGCTTACCTTGTATATTTTTTTATATTTATAAACATTTATTATTTCTTTTGTCTCTTTTATGCTACTTAAAATAAATTTGAACTCGTTGACTTCTATGTAATAGCTAACACAGTATCAGAATATAAAATTATTTTTTTGGATAATGACAGTTGTACTTTATAATTATCTTAACACTACGAGTATACTCGTATGTTAAACATTATATTTTTGACAATGGCATAAAGAACAAAATTTCACATAAAATAATATGCCTATTAGATTAGATTATTATTAAATTAGATTATGGAACATATACTTAAATATTTATCAATTTATTTAATATAAATTATTTGTTCTATAAATTTGTCGATATACATTTATAGAGATATACCAAAAATAAAACATGGCTTCCCGGGGTCACACCCCAGTTAAAGTGTGAATAAAAAATATTTTTAAAAAAATTAAACTATTTTTTGGTATTTCGTGATAATTTAGTTTTAAATTATAACTAACACAATACATAATATGTGCCCATTAAATCTCTGCCTATTCAATGTTTTCTTTTTTGAAATATAAATATCACTAATTTTATTTTATACGTTTTTCTTACAGTTTAAAAAGGTGGTTGCTAAACAGTTTAATGCCCAACCATCACAGCTGTGTTTAATATTTGCTGGTAAAATCATGAAAGATCAAGATACATTAGCAACTCATAATATTAAAGATGGTTTAACAGTACATTTGGTTATCAAGACCAATGCACCTCAAAATAACCCAACACCCTCGTCGACAAATACAGGACCTGCTCAAACTCAAAGGCCACCCGGTAAAGTTAATTTATATAGTATTTATTTGTAGTTTCTAGTTTTAATTATTTTTTTTTTTTTCTTTCAGCTGATATAAATGCATCTCCGTTTAATATGGGTATGTTTGGTGGTTTACCTGGTATGGAATCAATGGGGTTTAGTTCAGCTAATTTTATGGAATTACAACAGCGCATGCAGCGTGAGTTACTTGATAACCCAGACATGCTTAGAAATTTGGTTGATAGTCCAATGGTACAACAAATGATGAGTGATCCTGCTCATATGAGGCAATTGATTTTGGCAAACCCACAAATGCAACAACTAGTAGAGGTAATTAATAATTAACTATTTTATCGATTTATTTCTATTTGATTTTTTTTTTTTGTATTTTCATAGAGACACCCAGAAATCAATCATATGTTAAACAATCCTGAAATGTTACGGCAAACAATGGAAATGGCTCGTAATCCATCTATGTTACAAGAACTGATGCGTACGCAAGACCGAGCTTTATCAAATTTGGAATCAATACCTGGCGGCTTTAGTGCTTTACAAAGAATGTATAGAGATGTCCAAGAACCATTTATGAATGCAGCTACTGAAGAATTTAGTCGAAATACATTTGCTACTCCAAGTGAAAGTGGTGGAGGTAATAAATTGTTAATATACAGTAGAACCTCTGTTGTCTGAACTTATTAGGAGCACATATCAAAATTGTGAATTTTCTATTTTGATAATTTATATCAATGAGCAAAAAAAATCATGTAAATAGAGAATTTATAAGCACCCAATTTGCTTTCAATATTTATTCTACTTGAATTTTTCTCCTTTATTTGTATGAATTACTAGATATTGTACTTTGGGAGAAAGTATTTTTTTCTCCTTATAAAATTATACTGTAGTATTCAACTTGGTTTATAATTTGTATGTATTTATTTTTTTTTACTTATTATTTATTTTAGAACAAAATCCTCAACAAGGACAAGAAAATCGTGATCCTTTGCCGAATCCCTGGGGTGGATCAACTGGAACTAACCAATCTGATACTTCAAGTGGAAGATCAGCACCAACATCGGGTACTCTACCGACCGGAGGAACTGGAGGTACAATGTTTAATAGTGATACAATGAATTCTATGATGCAACAAATGATTGAAAACCCACAAGTCATGCAAAGTATTATGAATACTCCATATTTCCAATCAACTCTTCAGGCAATGACAAGTAACCCCAATATGGCAAATAATTTGTTAAGTAACAATCCATTACTTGCTAATAACCCAGAACTTCAGGTAAGAAAACAATTTACGTGGCTGTTGTTCAAGTTGGTTAAAATTTCATACAAATGTACTCTTTTGTGTAGTCTCAATTCCGTAGTATGATGCCAGCATTCCTGCAACAGATGACTAATCCTGCAGTTCAAAATATGTCTACTAATCCAAATGTTCTATCTGCACTTGATCAAATTCAACGAGGCCTTGAAGCACTGCGTACTAATATGCCAAATATTGGTGGATCATTAGGTGGCCAATCTTTTTTCCCAACACCAAATACAAACACAACCACTAATGCTGATTCAACTGTACCTAATGATTTACCACCAACTGATGGCCAAGATAATAATTTTGCTGAACTTATGAGAAGAATGGTATGTTAGATATTATGCTATTAAAGTAAAGTGGTTATCTGAATATTCACTTAATATTAGTATAATATTATCTATGAGTGCATAACTATTTTTATTTTAAATATCAATGAGGTAAATTTTAAATTGATACGAGTAAATTTATATATATTTTTTTTAATCTTAATTTATAACACTGCAGTCATATTTTTTTCTTTTTAGAAAATTCTTCGGCCATTTTATTTATTTATAAACAATACAGTTATAAATTAAATTAATCTTTGTTCTATTCCATATTACGTTATTGAATTTAAGTAATATTTATTTATTTATTTTTGTCTAGCTATCACAATTACCAAATAACAGTAGTCCGGTTGCAAATTCTCAACCTCCAGAAGAAAGATATAGTTCTCAACTGGAACAATTGTCGGCAATGGGATTTGTCAATAGAGAAGCTAACTTGCAAGCTTTAATTGCAACATTTGGAGATATAAATGCCGCTGTTGAACGGCTACTTAACAGTGGACAATTGTCCACTTAACATTCCAAAGTAATAGATAAATATACATATTTTAATTTTTGTAAATCCAAAAAAAAAAAAAAAAAATAGATTTTGGTTCAGTCCTACGAATTTATGCATTTCAATTTTTAAGTTTTGGTGCCACAATAACCAGATTTGTAGACCTTATCTTTTTACAAAAACACATAATTTGTTATTCTTGAATAAATCAACAATTATCTAGCCTCCTAAACTCTTATATATGTTTTTGACTTAATTAATGAAAATTATTTCAATTTGTTATGAATGGTATTATAAAAAAATATTTAGAAATAATGTTTTTATTCAATCTGAGACTATTTTACTTTAATTTACATGAAATTATAGTAGTGCAACATTGTGTTCGCTTTGATGTCATTAAAATAGAATCCAGTGTTTGGTGTGAACATTTAGTTTTAAAAATTCAATAAATTATTGCTATTATATAATTTTTATCATGTTAAGATAAATATTAAATATATACTAAATACCCAAATGGTTTTAAAACAAATGGTACGGTTGGTTCAATTTGAGCATTATTTTTCTTTATTTAATGTGTAAATCTAATCTATATTACAAGAATCTTATATAACACTCGATTGATTATTAGACAATTATTTATATTAGCAAAAATACATTAGTATTTAATAATACATCAAGTATGATTACAATATTGTTTAAAAAACGCCAGAGCTTTTCAGGTAATGATTTTAATAATTATTCACCCCAATGGTTTTTTCATATTAATTTAAGAAATTGTGTTAACTTTTTTTATGTTTAAACAAATGCATAATTTGTTTTGAATAAAATCATAATATAAAATGGTACATTGTATTAATTATTATTTACATATTATGTTGGTATGTGTGTGTGTATATACTAGTTGTTTATCTTATTGGCAAAACTATATATTGGTTTAGCAAGGTGAATTTGACAATGTAAAAACGATATTAACTATTTCGATATTTCTCTTGTGTTTTCATATTCTGCTGCTTTTCGTAATTCTTAAATTCTGAACAGAAATGTGTATTAGAATTTTGGAATTATTAAAATCAGTTTATGACAACAAAATGTTTTAGAACGACTTTTCATATTTTATACGTTAAAATTTAATTTAGTTCATCGTGTTACTCTTAATTTTTAGATTTAACAACAATGCAATAGAAAAATGAATACGTTGCAGGCCGTAAAAAAAAAATCTCAACAATATCCAGCTTATTTCCTTTATTGATGTCAATTCGTTTTAATCACGCAACAAGTCACTAAGGTGTAAATCTATTTTATTATAGTACATGATTTGATGCAATACATTTTGATTTGTGTATGATTTGACGGTTTTCACCTAATACTTCTGCATTAATATTTTTGTTGTAGAACAAATCTTATACTGATGTATAGTGTCGCATTAAATACAACAGTTGGAATGATAACTCATAAGATTCTGAGCAAAGCGTGGCATGTATTGGTTAACAATGATTTATCTGTGTGATCAAACTTAGTAAAGTTTCATTCAGTAAACAATACAATTGGAAATCTGACACAAGATTATTAAATGCGATTTTTAAAACGGATCATTTTCCAATTCACTTGGTAGTTTTCCCATATGAAAGATAATTGAAAATTATCTTGGCCACAAATTTTTGGTTTTTTTTTTTTTTCATATTAACATGTAACAGTGACCTCTGTTCAAAATCATTTTTTCAATATTTAATTTTGTTGTATTTTTATTTGTTCATTTGTACTAACAAATACAACCAACTCAACAGTTTGGACATGATTATAAATTTTGAAGGTAACTTTGGTTACTTTCTAATCTTGTGTGTATCTTCAGTATTTTAGAATTTGAGCGAAGCAAAGAATACATTGATTTAAAGAATAAGTCTGATTATTTACTTCATGGATATGGATTTAGCATCAATTATTGCCTTTTTGTTACTTTAAGAGAGCGATTGTAAAATTATTTCAGTAATTTTTCTGACAAGTGAGAAAAACTGATGGAAAATCACAAAAAACAGCTATATGACTATAAAACAGTACTATACCAGTTATCAGAGTAAAATAGAAATTTTTATTTATTTTATTTCATAAAAGAATTAATCATAGAAACTTGAAATGTCTACTGAATAATTGTTACTATTTTCTCAAGATTATAATATGTTTTCAAAAAATATTAATTCTTGTTGTGCTGTAAATTGATATTTTAAATTCCCAACCTTTAAGTTTTATTTCATATGATGTCGATGAAATAATCTTGGTAGGTCGGAAAAGATTATTATAAACTTCCTTATATCAAAATTACATAAACAACATTTTCTTTTCACTAGCACTTGGATTTTCAAAATTGTTTTAGTCAAAACATATAACTTAATCCAGGAATATATTAACCTCCGAAATGAAAAACGCCATTATTAAAATTTGTTATTTTTAACACGGACATTTTAAATATTGTTTGTTAAATTATGTTTTTATATTTTTAAAATTACAATTCATTGAAAAAATTGAGTTTCTTAATTCTCTAATGGTGTAAAGACAATCGAAAGAACTTGTACTGTTCAAGTAATTGTTGTCGTAATAGTCCCTCTCAAAAAGTCGAATATATGATCGGCCCCCTCCGAAATGAAAACCCATATACGCCACTGGTCCTGTGCTCACAGCACCGGTGCAAATGACCGTTGTAATTTCTTACATTTCAAAATTTAAACTACAAAACCATAACGACAGCGAGCCGCCGGATGGAGGATAAACACCTAACCAGTAACCACGAACCGCCGGATGGAGGATAAACACCTAACCAGTTACCACGAACCGCCGGATGGAGGATAAACACTTAACCAGTTACCACGAGCCGCCGGATGGAGAATAAACACCGAACCAGTTACCACGAGTCGAGCGACCACGGACGACTTACGATGAACCGGTCAAGTAACCATACTTTTATTAATGGCCGACAGTCGCTTCGGTCGTCGTCAGAGTGTGCAGTTGCACCCTTAAAATAGTTCCGATCGGCCAACCGAGATGATCAAATGAAAAGCTTTTTATGCGTCAATTATTATTCGTTTTCACCGGTAAGGTAATCGATTATTTATTATATTTTAATTTTTAAATTGATTGTTACTGTTTATATTGACGCAGTGTCCGTAATATGTGGAAAAATCGAGAGCAGAATAGGTATATCTATTTGTTATAAGGCCTGGTGAAATTTCAAAATGGCCCGCTTGAAACCTCACTCAAGTCAAAAAAAAACATTAAATGACACCCTCGATAGTTATTATCAGCCACTTCTTTGAAGAGGCGTTGGAATAAAATATACACGAAACGTGTGAAATAATGGTCGAAATTGACGGTAATTCGTAATTTTAACACGTATATCAATACATTTTAATCTTGAAGTACTCGCGTAAAAAATCAATTTCTTCAAAACAGTTATTTTATTCGACAAATCGACCTATTCGATCAGAGTAATAATTGGCCTACCCAGGCCCGCACTCAGGATTTGGGGGGGGGGAACTTATACATTTTTTTACTTTCCTTAACACTAACCAAACCACCGTCTGGAGTCCAAATAGGATTTTCTTGATATCGACAGTCATCATTAATGAGTAATGACGAATTATCTATATTTCCGGTAACATAATAACTATTTTATATGTGTATCAAAAATTAAACATATCCTACGGAACAAATTTAAAAAAAATAACATTTGAGACCTTATAATACCTACTTATTTATGCTCAATAGACAATAGTTGTCAATCGATGTTTGATAATAATAATAATAAAGATAATATTTTATATAATAAATCATAATTCGAAAGGTTAAATATTACGTGTAAAACTATCGTCTAAACTAGCGAGACCTGCAATGCTTATTTTTAAACTAGAAACCGTTAAATTTAGAAGCCTTATCGGAATTCGAAAATGTCAGGCAAATTTTAGACGGCCCTTTACTGTTTGCGTACACACGAATAAATCGAAATGTAAATATCGGCTTTATTTTTAATCTAGTGTAGCGAACGATAAATTCGATTTTCAGATAGCTCTACGTATTATAAAGAAATAAAAGTTGTGTTTTTAAAAAAAAAAGTAAATTATTTATCGACGGTGGGGGTGAAGGTGAAATCCCCCCGTACAAATTTTAGGTTTTCGTGTTGCGATCCTATTTCGTTGAAAAAAAATTCTTTTGTCGATTTAACTTTCGAAAGTCGGTCCAAATTTGAAAACAGTATGAACTTTGTCCGTAATTATGTAATATTGAAAAAAAACGCTAACATAGAAAATCAGTAGATATATAGAACTTTAAATTGTATTCTCTTTGTATTACGCGATACTACCGCGCTCTAGTGCAATTGATACCGAAACACATGTTTTGTGAATGTATATATCATAATATATGTAATAAGAAATAAGAATATACAACATATATATGTATATATGTATATATATTACATATATGTATTTTTTTTAATCAGTCACAAAAAATGGAGAGTTTCAGCTGCAATTGTTTCGTTTTCAATTTTATTCAATTTCAACTCGGTTAACCGTATGTTTTTGATAAATGTATTGTTTTTTTTTTTAGTTGGTTAATTGTCGAGTTAAAAAATGCTAACATAAATCGGCGTTCTGTTTTGATTTGACAAATTTAATTTCTTAAAAATTTAGTGCAATGATAACAGTGTTTATTGTCTTGGGTCACAACGTGTGAACATCAAAAAAATTATTATAAATTTTAGCCTAAAATGAGCTAGAATTGGTATATTTCCCTCAAGAAACCCATACATTAAGGCGCCATGCAGAAACGAGACCGAGAGAAGGAACAAAACGGCAAAGATGACAAACGTGGAGGAAAGTCAACGGGATCGAGGGCAATGCATTCAGCAGTTGCCGGACGACATGGCTTGTCATCATCAGCCAATTCTAGTGTACTCATGGTTGGCCCTAACTTTCGTGTCGGGAAGAAGATAGGCTGTGGCAATTTCGGTGAACTTAGACTTGGTACGTAAAATATTGCATTTAATATTAATCTCACCTAGATATGTTGCACACATACAACGTAGATCTCTCTTGTTATTTTTCATTACTCGGTTATAAATGATTAGAAATTGGATTCAAATAAGATTACTCCATAATTTCTTATCTATTTATTTCAATGTATAAAAGTCTAAATGTTTGGACGGCTAAGCAAGCTGCT